>JAZHYW010052661.1:0-35204 GCA_037355805.1 Ixodes ricinus
TTTCTTAGAGTGCAGAAACAGCCCCATACCATGACGCTCCGTCCACCGTGCGTCACTGTAGGCAGCTGATAACTGGGATTGAATCTGGTGCCTTTGGGAAGACGCACGTATTGGATTCCATCGCTGCCAAACAGCATAAACTTAGTTCGGCTGACCAGACAACTTTTTCCACTGGTCAGAAGTCCAGTTCAGGTGCTCCATTGCGCACTTCAACCTGATTGCCCGGTTCTTCTTGCTTACCATTGGCTTCTGAGCTGGTCTACGGGCATTTAGTCCAGAAGCTTGTAAACGACGTCTCACGGTCCATGACGCCACCATGGAGCCTGATCCCTGGGACAAATCTTGGAAATGTCGACGGCCGACAGTCGAGGGTCTGCGCGGCTCGCCCGAACAATGTTCATCGCCCACGTGGGACGTCGACCTGTGTCGTCCTGAAGAGTGCCGAGTAAAAACACCTCCTCTGAGCCTGTTGCTCTTGAGAACTTCAGAAACTGTTGATTGCGCTACTCCGAATTGCTCTGAAAGCTGGCGCTGCTTCATCCCAGACTGGTATCCACGGATAATCGCCTTCTGAACATTCTCCGCTAAACTCTTTTGCACCGTGTACTCTATCTATGGCCTGCTAAATATGCTTATATCAAAAATAACCCATTATAAAAACCATATAAATTCAATATTCTTTTCTTACAAAAAGGAAAACGTAGGTGACTGTGAACGGCCACGAGGTGACGAAGAAGAAGGCGCATAATGATTTAAAAAGCGCAAAGGACAGACACGGACATGAAGTAGACTGGACAGCGCTATACTCACAACTGGAGTTTTAATAGAAAATTAAAAAAGAGAAGAAAGAAGCAAAATAAATTCTACAGAAAATAAGAAGGACGAAAATAAATGAAAAAATTGAAGAGGTATGAGAATCATCATAGCAATTGTAGATATAAATTAATATAAAGAATAAATAAAAAAAAATTTAAATTTAAAATATTAAAAAGGCGCAATTTGAAAATAAATAAAACCTACCGGTGTCTCAACAACCGACCCCTAGTGGCTAAAAAGGCTGCCTTATGGTGTACCATATCAAAACAAAATATTATTTGCCATCACTAGACGTCGGGCAATACTTCTGTAAAAGAAACGAAATATCATATCTTTTTGTTCACTGCTGTATATGCATTTTTCGACAGCAAATGTCGTCGAATAAACTGCAAATTTTATGACACGAGAAATAAATTATGAAAGGAAAGGTGCTGCGTTCTGTAATGTTTTGAAAAACCAAGCAAACGTTAAGTGCGGCCTTATAACTGAGGTTCTACTTTAAACGTATTTTTCTTTGCAGTCTACATCATTTAATAGCAGACATGTACGTAACGCGTTATAGTAACGAGTTAGTTCTTCCTAGTTACTATTTTCGGTAACGGGTGACTTATTTAGTTACTTTTTTAGAAAAGGAACGAGTAACGTATTTAGTTACTTTCAAGGCCAAGTAACGAGTAACGGTATCTCGTTACTTTTGAGGAGTAACGTGTACAACACCGCTTCAACGGTCTTGTTTTTATTCTAACCTGAGTATGCGTGTGTTGCGAGAACGGTAGGTGGGCAACCCGAAAAACAACTAAAACAGCAGCACAGCAACGTTTATTGCTGAACACGTCAGTCGAACAGTTAGACTGACGTGTCCAGCGATATACGTTGTTGTACTGAACTCTACAGCTAGGAATGCCCTTCACCTAACGAACACAATAAGAGTCGTTGGTTGAATCTTCTAGAACCGTGTACGGACCGAATGTAAACGCGAAGGTTGCGAACACGGGAAGGCACAGAACACCTTACCCGCGGTCCTCAATGAAGGTGCGGTTCCCGAAGATTCACCAGATCTTCTTGAAGCACCACACTCCCGTTCTTTCGAGCGCGTCGGTATATAGAACGACTCTTCATCATCGCCGGAGATGTATTTTCAAGTAAGCGGGGAAACATAACTAATGAAAACTTCGAGAGGCAGCTACTGCTTAAGTGCAACGACTACTAGAAAGAAAACAATAAACCATGAAACAAAAACAGTTGTGTTTTTGTTTCGTTATTTGTTTTAAATTTTCAGAAAATCACTTATAACTTTCGATTAAGTTATCGGATCGGGCTGAAACTTTGGCATCTGGTTGTGACCTATAGCGCTACCTTTGGGCGGAGAATGAGCGTTCGGCGATGCCTAGTTTATTTTTGCGGTAAAAAAGAGCGTGTAAATTTTCTTTTGTGACACCCTGTACATGAAGCCATTACAATAGCGTAGACCACAACAAGGACAACAATTGGGTCAGTTAATATATACGCTAGAATATACGGAAATTCAACATCTCTCAAGAACAAATACTTAGAACAGGCACATTAACAGAACGAGGAGCCCCTGTTATGTCTATAGTCGGTGACAAGTTAAGAACCGATTAAATGACCCGCCTCTGCCTCGAGCTTTGTTTATGTGATAACGCTTCGTCGCTCAAGCAGCCCATGCTCGGCGGAAGCCAACGAGCTCATGCTGAATGTGGGGCATCTGCTGGGCTGTCAGCCTGTCACCAACAATAGTGCGTGCATTTTCTCAGTCTTGGTTCTTGAGCTCTATAGACGAGGTTCACAACGGGAAAGCTCTTGAACGTCCCATTGTTACTGCATTACTGGCTGCAGCCGAGAATAACCGCCTTGAGAAACACAGGGAAGGGAATTTTCATGAGTCATGTGCCCCACGAAGCCACAAAGTAGCTAAGTGACGTTACTTGCTGCTCTCTTAAACATTTAACCACGAATTAACTTTGTTCTCCAAGAAGCCTGACGTCAGCATGCTTCAAATGATGAAGCCAGGGTCGGTGCCGATTAAATTTTTTTTCATAAAATTTGTTTTGTTTTTGAATTTTTCATATTTCTAGGGATAACTCGCTGAATGACACTTCTAGGGCTCTGCTTGGAAGTGAAAACAAAAGAATTGCTTCGGTGAAGCAAAACTTTGCCTTCTCGTAATATAAAATATTGAAATTTCTTCGCTAATCATTTGAATGCATTGATTTAAAAAAGCAATGCCCAATTATCACCCACAGCACTTAAATCGTATTACAAAGATTAAAAAAAGTTACGAGCAATATAAAATATATATATTATATTATATTTGCTTATATTTATATATATTTATATAAATTTGCTTATAAAATATATCTATTATATTATAATTGCTTTATATTTGCTCGTAATATAAAAATTACGAGCAAATATAAAGAGATGAGTGAATGAATCCTTTCGAGAGGTTTGGCGTTTTTCCATGTCACCTGTAATTGATTTATTTTATTTATTTGCAGCGCCGCAGTTGGCTTGAGTCATCCCGTTCCTTATGAATAGGGTTCCGTGTTTTCGGGGTTTATTATTCTTTAAAATCTGGAGCGTTTTTTTCGGGGTTTTTTTTTTTGCTATATAATCGTTGTTTTCCGGTGTGAATCTCCTGGCTCAGACAAAAAAAAACAAAAAAAAACACAATGGGTGTTTATTGGTACTTACGTTTTAGAAAATAAGACACGGGGATGGGATTTCCCAACCTTCAAAGAACATTGGCTTTGATCTGAATGCTTATAGAGTAATACTTTGTGCCATAAAGAAATGAAAATGCGATAGGGGACGTGGTTTCCGAAGAATAAAACAGCCTCACGGACAGTTGAGTGGGGGTTTTATTTAGGTTTAAAGTGATACGAAACTGTAAACACAATTTTTTATCCCGCGTAGATTTGGCTTTTCTTAGACAAGGACAGCTCCAATTCGGGGTTTTTCGGTTTTCACCGAGTTTGATAAAACCTCCTCAGGGGCTAATTTTCAAGTTTTATCGGTATTTACCGCAAACACGGAACCCTACTTACCAACCGGTTGTTTGGGGGTAAGTATAACCGTGTTCTTCTTCGCGCAGAAATACACTACAGATCGCCGAATGCTCAGCGACCGCCTAAATGTAGTGCTAGCTGTCCGTTCCGCATGTAAACATTTCAGATCTTGCCGTTTTATGATTCCAAAGTTATAAGTGATGTTCTAAAATCTTCAGTGGAGAAACAGCAACCAACGGAGCCCGCGGATAGATAATCATTAGTGGCAGAGTCTACCGAGAACGCACCACATTTTTTAATTGAAAACTTCCAAAAAAGCTCCGATACCTCTCGAATTAGATTAGGATTAGTTCTGAAACCTTGGCACCTGGCCCAAACCGACAGGGCTAAATTTGAGTGGAGACTGAGCGTTTGACGAGGCGTAGTTTACTTATGCTGTAACATAGTACTTTTTTATTTTCTTCTATATGTCCGGTAAAATTAGTATAGTTCAAAACTTTAAGTTACAATGATAATCAAAACACAGTAGCAGATACTCTCAACAAGCTTTGCATTCCTGGAAGGATAACACTCGACGACGCACTGAATAAAGTAAAAACGAACGAGCTTTGTGTACATATTTTTTTTTTTTTTTTCAGTAAGAGGGAGCGAGGCTCATCTCGAAATATCGGGGGGCCCGTTCAAAGTTTATTGTTGCGTTGAAACTCCCCGCGGCGTACGTCTTCCGGGGGCTTTGCTTCTAGGAATGGCAACGTTCGTCTTCTATGTATTTTAGGTGTGAGCTGTGAGGCAAGCGGCTCTGAGAATAGAAACGGGAGGGAAGGAGCTCGTTGACATTTTTAATGTTCCGCTTTTTCAGGATACTTTTCCGCCTAGGGCTGTGTTTTCAGGCGTTCCGTCGCACACTTTGTGAATCAAGGGGCATACGAAAACTGGACTCTGCATTCGTAAATTATTAATAAATACTTATCGAGTACGTACTTTTGTGTGTGTGTTCTAGCTACTTGCTATCGGTCCTAATTGTGTTCGCCTAACTTATTATTTTTTTTTAATAACGTTCATGAGCGTGAAAAAAAAAACTGGACGTAAGAATGTGCTTGCAAAATTTAGCACCCATCTTAATAAAAAACAAAACAAAAACAAAACATTTAGATATTCGCGATAATTAGACCTCAAAATATGTGCCCTGTGTATGTGCGTCATTGCCTGAGATTGTTTTGATGCATCCAGTTATGATTGCACTAAAAAGAAATTAAATTACTGAAACATCTAGGGTAAGGTTACATCAATATTATCAAACTATAGAACACACTAAATTAACATCGAAAACTTTATTTTGTGGCATGAGCTTTCTGCATTCGGTTTTTGATCAGACTTTTCGAACGCAATACAGCTATTTGCCGAATGGTTTGAGAAGTGCAGATAATCTCTATATAAGTTGAAGACAAAACGTTTTAGGACTTTGGTTTACTTTGTATCGAATCGACGCAAAAACTAATTTCTACAAGCGAACTGCGAATGCACAATCTACCTTTCTTGCATTGAACAAGGTGCACAGTCGCCACCATAACTAACTCAGCCAAGGCACCATATGAAAATATCTGTAGATTCATAGTGCTTGTGGAAGAAACCGGACATATACTAAGGGCGCTACACACAGCGCAGTCACTTTTAAGGGTTAAGGAATAGCGAGGCAGAACCGAGAATCATCTTTTTTGTTTTAGTTTGACAGCCAGAAAATAGTGAAGGTACCCATCGAAAGGAATTCTTAAAATGTCTTCGAGCTGGTCTACGAGGGGAACACAATAATTATTAGCACTTTCTCCAAACCACATCTTTAAATTTTCCACACTGCCTTCTGAGCATGCGTGCTCAGAGTTTATACAACTGTGGTCACGTTATTGAGCTTGATAGCGTATTTTTTCTTACTTCAGTTTCAATGTAAACATGGCCACTCCGCTAGCAGTGCGCACTGAGGAGATGAATGACCCGTGATCCGACTTCGCCTGGTTGGAAGGTGAGCCCGGGGATGAAATTCATCGTAAGCTTACACAGAATACGTGGACAGAGCTCTGCCGCGTAGGGGTGTGTAGGTGAGGATTGAGGGGTTTAAAAGCGGCCGGAACAGGCGTGATGCACGAAGAGGGAGCAGGACGCCCGTCAGCGAAGGAAGCGGTGCGTAGATGGTTGGGCGACCAACCGAAAAACCTTTCTTCTTGGAGGGAATATGCAAGCATGTAGACCGCGAAACCAAATGCATCAAAAAGAAAGGAAACTATGTAGAAAAATGACGTACTTGTTCAAACTTTCAATTTCTGTAAATAAATTTAAAAAATAGAGTGCGGATAATGTTTGACCCACCCTCGTATAATGCGCAGGTCGCTAAACCACGAGCTTGAAGGGGAAAACAATTAAACCAACCAGTAACAAATAAAGAGAAAGAGGGATGCAGAAGTTGTCTGTCCCCTCTTTTTAGACAGAGGAATGGTCTCCTTAGAGACCATATATATATATATATATATATATATATATATATATATATATATATATATATATATATATATATATATATATATATACAGTCAAACCCGTATATAACGAACAGCAAGAAACGCTACGATCAGTTCAATATAGCAAGTAGTTCGATATAGCAAAATACATTTACAACGAACTTCCGCGATGAGTTCGTTGTAAGGCGATGGCTTCTCTTTCTTTCTCATCTCTTCAGTTCCGCCTTGTAACACAACGCTAAAAAGGTGGGTTTTTTTATTTGTTTTTTTTTTTGCATGCGTGCAGAGTTTTACGTTTTGGGATGAAAAGATTTTTTTTTCTATGCGTGCGTGCTGCGTGCTTTTTTTTTAGCTTCTCCCCTTCTGAATCGCTTCTGCTCAATTTTGTTCGCAACTTGAGCTTTTGGAATTTTCTCTTTCATACCTCTTTTTTGGGGAAAGGACAGGCTAGAAAACGATTGTCTGCGCGATTTTGGAAGCCCTTCCCGGTGGGAAAAAGTTTGATATAGGCAATATGTTGTTCGTTATAAAACATACTTTTTACATGCATGTTTGTTTAAATTTTCCGTGAGTTCGATATCGACAATAATTCGCTGTGCGTGGGTTTGTTCTAAACGGGTTTCACTGTATATTATATATATATATATATATATATATATATATATATATATATACACGGCAGGAAACGCAATTGAGATAGTTGTTGGAGTTTTTAAAACATATTATTCGTAAAGTTCCTTGACGGTCCGGCCTGAGACAGACCTGAGACAGGTCTGTCTCAGGCTGAGACGTTGACGAACTTTACGAATAATGTTTTAAAAACATCAGCAACCGTCTCAAGTGCGTTTTTCTGCCGTACATACTTTTCGTCATCCTGCGCTACGTTTTCTCTCTCCCTCTCTCTATATATATATATATCACATATCTTACAATCATCATCTCTTTTATCTTGTATCTTATGTCATCACATAATCACAATCACTAGATGCGGCTGTAGCCTTTCTCCAGTGCCGTGGCACTCTTGGGCTAATAAAGTGTATCATGGTTAGATCAACCCGGTGAAGAGTAACGCGCGTTGTTACTTTTTAAACAGTAACGAGTAAGGATACGTAGTTTCTTTGTCTTTAGTGCGGAATAGATTAATCGCTGTGTCCTAAATAGTACGCATATATGTGTCGTTCCACAGAACGCTCTTCCGCTTTAGGTAGACTTGAAACTTTAGATCTCTTACTATATTTTACCTTGAATTATAACCCAACTAGTCTCGATGACTCTCATTTTATGATTTATGACTAGAAATTATAATCCTACTCGCGTTCTAACTGATATCTAATTGCGCAAAGGATTTTCGAGCCTGTAAAAGCAAACGCCGCGTAGTTAAAAAAAATATTTTCAAACTGATATGTAAGAAGCGAATGGATAAACTCCTGTAAAGAGATGGTTCTCAGGCGTAAGCAAGTCTCAATTCGCGGTTTTCAAAAGTCACTATATCAAAGTCAAAACAATCACGAAATTAATACGGGGCTCTCAATTATGCAAATCATAAACATCGTAGTAGAAGGCGTAATATATTTTAAAATTGAATATAGTTTTGGTAGTTAAAAATAAGATTCTTTAAAGTCTAAAACAAGGTTTTAGAAAATGCGAAAAAAAAATCATCGGCCGATCATTACTTTCTTTCGCGAGGGTGGACTAAGGGTTTTGCATATGTCGATCAATTTGAGAGCTGAAGCGCGACAACGAAAACACGTTTCTCCCCGAGTGGTGCCCGGAAGAAGAGGACTTGAGGGGAGGAGCGGAAAGCGGCTGAGGTTAAATAGATGTGGTGGGAAACAGGCGTTCACCCACGCTCGGTGCAGCGTGGGAGGTGAAGAAAGATAACCGCGATGTCAGGTTCAGTCGTGTGGGCGCCGTCGTTTATCAGCTATTGCGAAGGTGACGGCAGGCGAAGGCAGGGCTCGCAGAATACTGCATAACGAGATGAGGCTGATATCCCCGAACGGGCCATGCAAATCCAGAGCAGACACACAAATGCGCCGAAGGGCATAAACGGTTTTCAAACGATTGATAATGATTGTTTGCAGTTTCTCCCCTTTCCTGTCACCAGGAACTTGCAGACGCGAAATATAAATAAAAGCTTCAATTGCTTTTTGTTAAACATTTCTACGAGGAAGAAGAAAGTGACACATTGCGTTACTGCGGACGCCGGCTTGGCAATCATATGACCAATATTTATTTTCTAGTGACATATGTGCTGAATTCAACAACTCCTTCCGGAGTTATTCAGTTCAAAAACTCAAGATAAAAGTCTGAAATTTTTGCGGGATGATTGCGGGTTGCGGGACACGCGGCCTGATGGATATAGATTTGTAGCTGTCACGCCTCTTACGGTTACAGAAGAATCAATAGTAAAATAAAGACTGAAAAAAAAAGAAACGCGTTTCGAGACCAATGTTTTAGATATCCCTACCGAAAAATCCAGTATAAATTTTCACTATCCGGATAATGGAACCGGATATTTTTTTCTGGAAACCCGAAATCCAGATTGCAGACAAAGGAATAACTTCTGAAAACCTAAAATCCAGATGGAGTCCAGATAGAATCCAGAAATATTTCCGGTTCCATGTGTCGGATAGCGAAAAGTGCTACTCGATTTTTCGGTAGGGATATTTTTGAATACCATTTCAATACAGTATTATTTATAACAAAAATATATCCTGATAGAATTGTCACTCCCAATGCATAGATGAGGTGGACCACAGCGGAAGTACAGCAGACTCCCTGCAGAGAATAGAACATAGAAGCCTCAAATAGGCTCATGTTCATGCGACGAGAATACGTCCATCAACGAGTTTTCGCTTCCTGTTTGATCAATCGGTCGGTGCTCCCGGGGCGCTAACCGAGACAGAACACCTCCGTCCGCTCTCCCGAGGCATACACCGAAGCAGCACCTCAATCCGATCGGAGTCGTAACTTATATGCTCAACTCGGATTCGTAGTTTGCGACCAAGAAGAGGGGCCAGTAAAAATTCAATCCTTCACATACACGAGCATTATTCCATGCCTCAAAGCACAAAGTGAACACATTCCACCCCTTAATATAGACACCTAAAGAAAGTTTGAGAAAATCTGAGTACGCGTACAAACCTACACTTGGTCTGCAATTTATGCAGAATCGTATGAACAAACACAAAGACAAACTTTCTGCCTCAAATCATATATATTTACACTCTTCGATGCTCCTGCATCTCTATTGCTCCACGATGACCTCGAAACACCAATGATCGGGTATTCGTTCAGTAAGGTTGCTGATCAGAAGTGTGGTTTGTATCAAGCTTCAATAATACAGTCTGAGCGGCTCCAGGGTTGAACGATTTTTTGCTATTGCGAGTGCAACGCTACTGTGGCTTCATTTTTCTCATTGGCTGCACCGATTAAAGGAATGACTGGCGTTCAGGGTGCATGGCGCGTTTGCATACGTGCAAAAGCATTTTGAGAGTGTACACAGTACAACAAGGTGCAATACCCGAGACATTCTTCACTACGCTTCTCTGCAAATTCCAAAACCCTCAAAATTCGCACAAAGAATGTCAAAGTTGAAAACGTTAATCTGAATATTGTAGTAGGACTAAGGGTAAAATATGGTGCGAGAATGCACATACGTAAAACTCTACCGAGCCTACAGAGCTCATTTCCAGGGCGCGTACACTATTAGGTCACATACTCTTCTACAGCTGTCGGTGTATACAGAACACGCTTCCAGATGTAAAATGTAACACAACCAGTGTGCAATCTCTCGCGTCTACAGAGAGCTTCGCAAAGCCAAATGGCGCTTTTACTCAGACTGTTGATTGAAACAAAATTATACCCTTGCACGCTACATTTCAAGACGTCAATCACTAAATTTCAAATGGGAGAGCACAAACAAACTTAGTGTAGTCGCTAGATATTCAGGCAGCGTAAAATCACTCAGCGGATATGGCGAGCCTGGTTTACGTTGGAGATAACGAAAAGCAGTCAATGCGGCTCGATTACTTGCTTATGTTCTTAAATGTGTATACCGCAGTAGAAGGGATGGGCAAAATACTTAAAAAATACATTGAAATAGAAACACAAAATATTTTTACAAAAGCGTTTTAATAGAAATCTAAATACCCTTTTTAGGGAAAAGTATTTAAACAAAAGATACAAATACAACGACAAAATTTGGTTATTTTCAAATACTTTTACAAATACATTTTGTTCCCATAGTTTGGCATCTTGGACATAAATGTAACCCCGTATAAAAATATCCTGCCCAAATAAAGCGTGGTCTAGATATACCGAGACTCAAGCATATAAAACAAACGGCTGTTCTAGAAAAATATTTCCTAAGGTGGGAGTCAGAAATCACAATGTATTCAGTACGAGCTTAAACTGAAAGGCTCAGTTGAAGCCATAAAATCTTTTCAAACAGCATGGAGTTACCGCGACATCGAAAAAATTTAATCAGTCAACCAAAAAGTCAATAACTGTACCCATCTCGTTCATTCCTTGATCCACTCTTCCATTTTTTTACTTCCATGTTTATTATAAAGAAATCACAGCACGTATCATGCTCTTTGCATATAACTCAATCGCGATAGTGCATAATATCGCATTTGATTGCGAAGAACAGTGCCCAAAACTGTATTCGGGCACTATTTAAAATAAAAGTGTTTGAAATACTAGATTTTGAGTATTTAAATACAATTCACGAACACGTTAGCCAATATGTAATTAAATACAAAAACACAAAATATGCAAAGTACTTTAAAGTACGTATTTCATGTGCTTGCATTTGAAATACCCCCATCCCTGGCGGCAGCAGTAACAAAGCACCGCACGAACGTAGGATCGAACGCTCATGCCGGATGAATAGCGCAGAGATGGAGATTGATATCAGGATCCCCGGGTTATGCAGCGGGAGCACTCGCTCCAGTTGCTTCCGGCTGCGGTGGGCGAACGCACTCTGCCAGATGTGGTGCTGATGGGTGAATTAAAAGAACACAAAAACTGAGGCAGACAACTCCCCCATTTTCAGATGTTTCCTAAGTGATTGCACTTACACCACGTGGAAGACTCAAAGCCTCCGAAATACAACCTCTCCCTCGATGAGACGTAATCAAACTTGAATGGCGCCAACTCAATAATTGTCCCGGAGTCCGACGCTCGCCCGTCCTATCCTTGGACGCGTTGATTGGGCACGGCTGTCAGGCGAATGCTGACACAGCGATCGTGTCTAATCTGTGACTGCGCTCGATCTGACTGTGATGACGTCGAAATTCAAGTGAGGCGGCACTTCGATTTCGATGATTTCATTCTTCTAGGTGGTGTTGGTAGCACTCGCAAAATCAGTAATCGGTATTCTTTTCGTTAGTTCGACCAACGCGAAGGGCGATAGCGGGAGCGCGGTCTCGGCGACTGCGTGCCATTTTTGTCACTACGATGGTAGAGGATTGTTGTCAGGTGCGTCTTTCCCTAATGATTTGCAGAGCTGATTAAAAAAGCACCAACGATTGGCGTAAGCTTGTACGTGGTATGCATGCCGGAGCTTCTTAGAATGCAGATTTGTTTCTGATTATAGTGTCTCCACGTGTGTTTGACTAGCAAATGTTTGTGCTCTATAGTTCCAGAAACTACAAGTTGCACTTCCGATCAGGAAAAAGCAATGTTTTTTTTTCTTTTGTTGTTTTCGTTTCATAATTAAACAAAAGCAAATAAAATCGAATATGCTTCTATGGGTCAGATATTTAGCAGTGAAAAGTTCAATATGTTTAAATTACCTATTTAATATTAAATCAAGATGCGATTAACTCATGCAGCGCATGCTAAGTTATTGAACAACGAATTAAAGAAATGCTAAAGAAGTTCTTGCTGCACTTGTTTCTTATAATACTGAGTATGAGATATAAATAATATCACCCTTTGAACCCGAGTGTTGGAGGAAAAAATTTAGAAGCCCTTGTCAATATTTGTTCACTAATATTTTAATTCGATATTTGACCTATGACAATATAAACCTGCCTTAGATTTGCACAGAACAGAGGAAGCATGTAACTAAAGCGAGTTTGGGTATATATTTTGATTTTTTTAATAAACTGGAAACCACTTCGATAGCCATTCACAATAAGCGCCGTAGGTCCGGAGCCGTAAATGTTCTAGAGGTGTGCTGAAATTTTTATGCCTCGTCGAATATGTATTTTGTGCACTCAGCAACCGCGTCGCTTAGCGTGCTAAACACTTCCGCATTTATTATTATACATGCTACAATGTGTTCTTTTTTATAGGTCGGAAAACGTAAACCACGGACTAAAAATACCACTCACTATTTGTTTTCGAAAGACTCGCAGAGACGTTCCAGATGGGCTTTTCCTAACTGCAATGAGAGTGCGCTGCCGGCGGAGAAGCGGGTTGCTATTTAAAGGTTTAGGAATCTCCGGAGACATTTTCTTGCATACGCTGTGTACTTTACAGACAGCGAAATTGCGAAAAAAATAAACAAAACGATCCTTGTAATTTAAAGCGTGCTGCTCTTGTACACTCTCATCATCTACTTAATGGAAGGCCTGAACTAAACTACCCTTAGTGGTCGTGGCTCAGTAGGGCTAGTTTAAGACAGTTGTACGTGTGGAGGTATGAAGAAGAAAGGCGAGATAGTGGTTCAAGCAAGCCAAACGAGGAAATTCCAAGTAAAGCCGGAAGTGCCGGTCGCGGTCGGTGGGGACGCTACCAAGGGTGCCCAAAGGTGTCCTTTATGTCCAAAAGCGCCTTTTGATTTTGTTCGTTTTCGGTCATCGTTGCGGGCGTGCCTCTCCAAACCGGAAATCTCCCCGTCTTCGCCTCTGGTGGCATCATGTCGCCTCTAGAATCTTCCTACATCCATCGGATGTACGGATTTGCTCAAGCACTACAATATGGTGTATTCTTAAATAGGAGGTAATATTTTTGAAAGGAGAAACACTACTATGAGACCTTCAGAGGTCCATGAGCGCATCTGTTAAGTGGATACATCTTAACCCGCGGTAATCCAATGTCCTTGGCGCGGACAGGCTTTGTGTAGTTGGAACGACTGGAACACTGGTAGCCTCGCGTGGCTTTCCTCTTTAAATTGGGAGGGGTGGCTGCCGACAGCTATCGTTGTGGAAACCCCTCAATATAGCGGAGACGGCCGTCTCTGTAGTCTTTGCAAATCTGGTATATCGGACTGCAGGCGGCAGCCCTCTCCTTTGGCGCAGCGCCAAAGCGTGGACAGCTCGATGCGCATGCGTCGGAGTGCCCACGCGGAAGGATTTCTTCTTTTTTTTTTGGCTGTGGATTGGGTAATGCATATAAGTAGAGTATCCTCGTACCGTCAATGACAAGCAGCCAGTTACTATAGAAAAATATTCGAGTCCATATCGTGCCGCGATGTGAAGTACCATCGATGTCACGTTTCAATGGCCGTACGGTCTAACTACCGAACCTGGCGGGCGTCGTATTGCCGCGGACAATATATGAATGTCTATCGGGGCGCAATACCGTTCGCTCTTCTCACAGACTAAACATGGAAGGCCAGTAATCAGTGTGCGGACTGCTTCTTGGGGCAATATACATTCAGAGAAGTCTCAGAGTGTACAGTGATCGAGGAGAGCGTTCCTGCGACATGCAGTGCAAGTTCCAGTGGCGTAACTAGGGGGGGGGGGGCGGGGGGTACAAGTGCCTCGGGCGCCACTTGGGAGGGGCGCCGAGCCGAGTCCACCCAACATGTGCCCTATGGAAAAAAACGGCAGCGGGGCTACGCGAGGGGCGCGAAATTTGATTTGCCATGGGCTATGAGGGGCGCGAAATTTCAACTGCCATGGGCGCCGTCATATTTAGTTACGCCACTGAGTGCAACGCACGACCACAAAGAGAACGTTACCGCACTTTCTTCTCCACAAGTACGGCAATTGCTAAAGATTATCTATAAACATTATATACTAAAAGTGGTCTGGCCTACACAATCGAGAGTAATAATATGTTGATCGCAAAAATGTTTGAGATATGCCCTGGAACGCTTATTTCGTTCTTACGCCCTTCAAAAACACCCCGTAACATTTTTTTTTTTTAAGTTGCGAAGATTTATGTTTGAATGATGCGCTTTGCCGGTACGGTGGGGTCTTATTCAGGTATGTTGCCTTTAGAAGTCGCGCCGTTTTGTGGCGTCGCAGTTCTATATTGAATTCAGTATTCAATGTTGAATAAGTTGAGTGTAGAGTGATCTACTCCATTTTATCGAAATGTACAAAAAACACTTCTAATGTTATAAAAAAAAAAACGAAGCCGAAGAGCACGCAAAGAAAGGGACATATAAAACTCTGTTAGCATGTCCCTCAGTTTCTGGTGATCGTCCGTGTGTTATGTACAAAGCAATGACAAAGTGCAAGCATGCAGCCGGTGGCAATATCTCGTCCTTTTCCTCATAGCCTCAGTGACAAGCGCTCTCGCAAAGAGCGGACGGATTGAGCGAGGCTGACACTCAAGAGACACCGAGCTCCAGCGTGGTAGCATGTGCGAAGAAGCCACTTCCTTCATATCTCATGGGCTAGCAATAGTCTGAGTGGTATCTTTAGATGGCAGTTCGACATTACTCAAAATAAGCAAATATGTGAGAATACGTCAATGCCGAGCTCGAGTTAAGAGTGCTGCTCAGTGTACGACGACAGCTCGTTGGGGCAACATTTCCGTAGCGACCTCCGAGCAAGCATTCGCTTGCTTGGGGGTTCCCGCTACAGAGCCGAGCAGCTCCACACGCTGCCGGCACAGTTTCTCTCCTTTGACTCATACGTGCGGTGTCGTTTGCGGAGGCGTCTGCAACAACAAAAGCCATGAAGAGACACCGGCCTTGTTGTCTGCGGGCTTCTGCTCCGCAAACAAGCTCTCCCTTTCGACCTCCTTTCTTCGCTCCCCGTACCCATTCCTCGGGCGGCGATATTCAGTCGCTATTTTTACCGCTAATCTTTTGCTACTTTTTTCCTCTCGTCTGACCGCCGTCTCGGCGTGGAGGTTTAACCGGCTTTTCCTGCCAGTAAAGTTGTAAACTTCGGAAGCCTGTTCGTCGATCTATATATATATTTTTTTAATCGGTGTTTTATGTAGTTTATATTCCGACGATGCTGCTGCCTAATTTCCCAATTCTTCCCCAACGTCCCGGTTATTCACATTCCATCTCATACACTTCATACCATGTTGCCAATGATGATGATCTGGTGATTTCAAGAAGCTGAGTCTCTTAGTAAAGATTAACCACTCTAAGCATTTATTTAAATTTTAAAAATAATCTGAGAACTATATTGATTTTTCAGCACGTGATTTTTTGTTTATTATCGCGTTGCGTGCCACTTTATGTTTGTATAAAATTAAAAGAAAAAACACGAATGTAAGAAAAACGAGTGACTTCCGAATTTCTTGGTAGAAACACAGGCTAAATGAACTATGATCATTAATCCGGGAAAACATGTCCAAGGCTGGAGTTATTTCGGCGACAACAAAAAGATGTAAACATATCTGTGCTTGTGTTTTACAGCTCCTTTTCACGGCTACTTTTCATTTTGTTTTACCTCTAAAAGTTCACTTGCGCCTTTGCATTTCGTTTGTTAAAAACTCAAGATTTCTGCAATACCGTGGAGCCTATAGGTTTCTCCTGGGGCCCGATTTCGGTCACTGCGAGAGCGAGCACGAAATCTAATATAACTCCGAAAGAGCGAAGCAAGCTATCTTTCCCATAAGGTTCGTCTGCTAACGCAAGTAAACAAAGCGATTACAAAACGCCTCTCGCAGGCGAAAATGATACAGGAATGCACCGTACGTCGTTTGCTAAAAACAGAAAAAAAATGGACTGTCTGCTCAAACCGAGTGCTGCGACGAAGTGAGATCGTAAGCATTCTGAACCCGTACGTCTTTTGCAAATTTCAAGTTTTGTTTTGGTTCCGTACAAAAGCTAACAGCGATCGGTGCATGAAGGAGCACTCGGAATGAGCTCGTCAGAGGTCACAATACCTCGCGCCTTCTGTGTGTTGGGGAAAATATTTGCACCAAAACACAGCCAGATCGTGGACTCCCGAACGGGTCAGAAATGTCCCATGAGTCGATACCCTTTGCTCAGCAGACAGCTGTCACAGCACGTCCATTCAACAGCCGAGAAAACTCTCACCCATAGCCGGGTTTAAAATTGAAAGCCTGGTGCATCAAAAACAACGATAAACTTTAGTAGTAGTCGCTACCTTCGTTTTTTTGTTTTTCATATATACATTTCGAACCGATCGCGATTGTGGCTTTCTCGAAAAAATGCTTGTCCTCTCGATGACTGATCACGTTCACTAAAATGTTTGGTAGACGCTTTGCTTGGTGATAGCATCCCCACGATCAATTACTTTCACATACTCATTTTTGTGACGTCACGACAAGGAGTTGTAAGTAAGCTGTTGTGCAGAGCATGTGCGGATGCTTTGCGCTTTGAAGAAGCAGGACCCTGCGCACGCGTATTACCAGTAGCTTGTACGGTCAAAGGCGAGTTTACGTACACAATTAAATCGAAAAAAAAACGTTATAAAGAAATCTTCCAGCCGACTGATAAAGATAGACAGAAACGAGACGCGGCAAACATCTTCAGTATGTCAACGTACTTTGATGTCTTTTTTTTTTTCGCTGCACACCTTATCTTAATACAGTGGGAAGCCACAATACACGGGGTACATCGTGCAAAATATAGAAACATGCTTGGAACACACTAATAAAACGTCCCCTGATACCGTGCACCGCATCTTCCGCGTCTGCATATACGCAGGAATTTTATCGACGATATCACGGATATCAAAGCACAGCTGTGCGAAGGTAATGCTTAACGCCGCTTGTTCGGCATACTGCTTGCTATGTTGAGAACATGGTACACGGTAACAAGTTTTTATGGCGAACAATCCGCGTGTTGTATATATGCTTATTGTGAAGTTTCAATCAAAAATAATGATAACGGAAGTAAAATAAAATTGACGCCATGTGTATACATACATCCAGCTACAAAACCACTCTGAATAATCTGGGCTTCGGCCATAACACGCCTCTATTCTAGTGCTCTCTGACACTGGTAGACTATAAAGAAAAAGCATTTCGTCTTCGCAGGACTCAAATTTTGTTTTCTTGACGTCTGTTACCAAAAAGGCAAAAAAAGTGCACATATATCATGTGATCTGTATGACGTCTCCTGCTTACGTGAGGCTTTTTTCGACCCTATTCTGCTTGCTCCGTGCTGTTCTTTTTGACCCCATGCGAGATTGAGTTGTTCCGATACCTAAACACAGAGGGGCTCTAGAGCTGCAGACACACAAAACGCAGTCTGTGGGGACCGTCTGAGGCTTGTCTTCTAAGATGGTCACATTGGTCATGCAAAATACTGACTGCAGACATGTTCGAAGCACGTGTGAAGCAAGCATGCTTCGAACATACATGAGGCGTGTTCGCATGCATGTACATTTGTCACCATGTGTTCACCGAAAACCGTGTATTTCGTTTGGTGCATGAGCAGGGTGCCCCTCGGCTTAAGTCACATGTCAGAAGAGACGGCAAGGCCGCAAAACAAACTCACCGGAAGCGGGCAGCTGCTGCGAGGCGCGGTTCCCCGACGGAGTCCGCGGAACGCATGGCTCCCGGAAGAGTGCTATTCCACCAAGGCCGAGAAGAGACGACGAGACGAGGCTCCCGCGTGCTGCTTTCGGAGGTCGACTGAGTGAGCCGAGCCAAGCACGGCCAGACGCCGCCGCAACCGAAGCCAGCGCCGCTTGCACGAGGATACAGCTGCTGCTGCTGCTGCGGGGACAGCGTGCTGCTCGGCGCTATCTGTTGCGTGGCGCAACGGGTGTCGGCCCGATGCGTCCGGCCGGCGGCGACGCCTCCCACGACCTGAGTGCGGATCGCTCACGGCGCGATCGGCCGACGCGCGCTGCGATGCGTGCATAATCCGAATCCAGACGTGCTTCGAGCGTTAGGAGCGCCGTCGCTTTCCTTGGGTAATGCCTACGCGCTACTTTGTGATGTCTTACTTAAAGGATCGATGGCAGAGTATCTTGGCGCGCCGCAGCCTGGAGTACGTGGAGCGAAAGCTCGCGCTTCAGAATCCAGGGATCCGGGTTTCTATCCCCTTGCTATTTTCGATCGGGATGAGCATCGTACCAGCCTGCGTTCCTGTGTCGCTACGGCGTGATGCCTGTTAAAACACCTTGCACAACCAGTGGCACTGCACTGGCTTTATATCTCATCTACAACGTCAACCAGTGTCGCCATACCTCAAAGGCAAGCCGACCCCACGGTATCTAAACACCAACATCAAAACTCGTTTTGGTTTTTAGGTCTTACTTAGCAACGGCAAAATGCCGGTGAAGTGGTGTGTTTAATAAATGTAAAGTTACTCGACGCATGGTAACGCCAAGTACTAAACAACGACAGCTAAAGTCGCTAGAGTAAGGTACAATCCTGTCTCATTAATATGAACCCCGTTAATATGGATACCCCGCTATAAGGACATCCTTTGCGGGAACAAACTTAGAAAATACGCGCATTTTTTTCTCGGTATTATGGAGAACTCACATTATGGCCAACTTTTGGGGGTAACGGAGGTTTCTATATTAACGAGACATCACTCTACTACCACAAGGTGATTTTGGAAATTATAGCGTGACGAGCCAGTGGAGGTCATCTGGGATGCCTCAGTGAAGGACAGAGAATGTTTTTCGATATATTGTGGATCTTTCGAATTTCAACTGAAATCTTTGTTACACATGCGCCTGCTCGCAATAAGCCTACGTCATATTTCGGGCACTTATAGTTTAAGAATCGAACCAACTGATTATTCTTGGTATTCTCCTTGTGTCGTAACAGCCTCAATAACAAGGGAGGGATTAATCAGAGACAACGATGGAAAAGGCACCAATATTTTTGTCCGATGGTTATTTCTCAATACGGCGCTTGTGCGGCGCTTGGTTGTTCTAACCGCAGAGGCAATTCTGTCGTCGCTCTCGTTTCAGCGCAGTAAAGGCAGCAAAAGGACAGTGTATGATCTACGTACGCTTGAGGATTCGTAGCATGCGCTGGGACTGAAGGATCAAGGGAATCAAACTTTCCGACTTGGTTCATGTCGGCCAAAATAATTCCGTAACAAAAAAAAACAAAAACAAGAATAAAAACACGCACATTTAAACGTTTACGCGTGATGTTCAGACAGCTGGAAAGTTATAGCCGGTCGCGATGCGATAGTTTAATTCGATTAACTGGGGCAGCCAATACCCCAATATTAAATACAATATAATATGGTCTGTCCAATTAAAATGTCGTCCGCTATGCTCCTGGAGAGTATGATCTGCCATTTCTGCCCGTCCCAAGATTTTAGTTAAGTTATTCGAGTCCAAAATAATTGATCTTGTAGCCCTCGATTGCGATGCCGCAGTTTAGTTGTGCCACTTAAGATTGGGAGTTTTGTGATTTTGAAACATTCAGAAATAAATTTCAATGCGTCGTTTGCGGCGAACCTGTTTCGACTTCTTGAACCGTTTCGTGAAACCGTGCCTGCAACGCGAAGCATTTCAGCGACTTGCAAGACCGGCGTATCCGTGGAAACACTGAGGTTAATGTTTTACCAGCAGTAGCGCTATGTCATAAAACAGGCCACTACGCTTTCCCTATGTTTATAACCGCCAAGGATGCCCCTGGACCATTCTGTCCGGCGCCCTTTCCAGATTCTCGACAGCTTAATAGAAATAACATTATAACTCTGTTTGTTCCCTTGACCATCAGGCGGAGGCGCTTTTCGAAAAAAAAGAGAAGAAAAGAATCCAAAATAAATGCATGCATCATAGATAGTTCATCCACTTCCCTGAGCGGCAGCTGCAAACAGGTTTCATTTTAGCGGCGAGAATCATCGCGTATGGTAGCTTTGTGGGTGAACAATCCGAAGCGGCGCGAAAAGCGAGCAACGCAGGACCAGTACATCAGTGCTGGGATCTCCCTTAGAACTTGAAATCCCAGCACTGTTAGAAACGTCGCTGAGCAGGTTTCGGCCTCCATTCTTCAAACACGAGACGACTGACGTTTCCAGCATTACATGAATGAGCGCCGTCGGAGCGCCTTCATTGGGATTTATTTTATGATTAAACAATGAGCAAACTCCCGGAAAGCAATATAGAACAAAAAACAAACTTCACTGACCTATAAAAAAAACAAAAAAATTTGACAGCCTATTTTTGATAGTTTAGTTTTTTTTTTATTGTACAAATCAACTACTCATTAGTATTTCCTTTGTTCTTTCTATAGCAGCTGAAGCAGGACATCAAATTATCTTTTAATTATATCTGGGCCATGGCCGCTTGATCACTGCTGGCTCGCTACGGCATGCCGCTTGTCAAGGACATGACTGGAATCAGTGATACAGCGCCATTTCTCAAGTTCGTCGCTGGAGGTGGGGCTCAGCGGACGCGAGCAACGATATTGCGCCAATTCGTATGCACTTACACAATCTAATGTACATAGCATTATCACATCAAGTACTATTCATGATGTTTCAACCCTAAGACTAAGAAGGCTACCTGAAGATATATATGCAATGACACAAAGTGTCGGGTTTGTCAGAAGGTGTGTCGTTGATATTATCATATGCATGCTTGAAAATGGTTTATCAGAATCCCTTCAAAATTGGTGAAATCGGCGACGCCGGAATTGCAGTTCACTGTAGAAAAACAAGAATAAAGACTACTACAGTTCTTGGACATACGCTTACAGGTTAGAAATGGTTCATTTTGGCAGAACGGTCAATTAGGAAAAACAGTTCTTTCCAAACAGAGCTGTCATTCAAAAAACTTAAAAGCCGGAGTAGTCAAGTCGTTGGTAAGAAATGCTTTAGACACGGCGTGCACCCATTATATGGATCAGGCGTTAAAGAGGCAGTGGAACAGAGTGGAAGATGTGGGCTTTCAAGATGCGTTTATAAAGAGGCAAATGTGCGTTCAGTTCAGGAAAGTGAAGATAGACGAGGCTCCGAGGATCCGCAGAGCGATAATACTGTATTTTAATGACATCTCACACAACTTAAAGGTTTGTGCGAAAAATGTTTTTTGTTGACACGATTTTCACTTCGAATTTTAAGTTCCATCGACATTCTTTCAAAAAGGCCACAGTGATTGCTGAAAAAAAAAGCACATCGAAAAGTCAGTATCTTGCGAAAGTGGGGTAGTCTCTGAGATACCAGTTGCTTGTGGGTTCAAATATGTCGGCCAAACGTCAAGATGTATTAACGACAGACTAACAAAACAAGAACGTAGCGTAAAGAACAAGGTATGGAATTCTGAATTAGATAC
Organism: Ixodes ricinus; assembly: GCA_037355805.1. Taxonomy (NCBI): domain Eukaryota; kingdom Metazoa; phylum Arthropoda; class Arachnida; order Ixodida; family Ixodidae; genus Ixodes; species Ixodes ricinus. The sequence continues at coordinate 21,733 of JAZHYW010052661.1, forward strand.
ACATATTCAGGAATGCAACATTTGTACGTTTAAATGGCCAGAAACACAGGTGTTTTGCAGAAAGTGAAATTGCATAAAACGCATAATTAAAAAGAATAGTTAGGATAAGTATATCAGACAATTGCATCAGTCAAGCCTCAATGCAACTCGGAAATCAGTCAACGAGTTTCCTGAAACTGTAGATAAACTTGTATAGCAGTTTCTGTTTCTGTTGGTGTGTTGTTTTTGTTATAAAACACGAATACTTTTTTTTCATTGTGAGTCTGCAAAATATCACAGCAATCTAAATGCAATTTTTTTTTTAAATTTTCGATTATGTATTTTGGTTTAAAGGGCTTCGTTTTGTTTGGGGCACGACGTTACCGCAGGAACTGTCATGTCAACATTCCATCTACTACGGGTACTCCTTGCCGCTGCCTTTGCAGTGGTTCCACCCGCCCGGCCGACATTCACCGACAGCCGTGGAAACACTGCTACCTGGATTCTTTCGACGCCAGACCAAGCGGCTTCAGAAAAACCACAAGCCAGCTCACATCCCAGCCAAGTAAACCTGGCACTCAACCACCTCGGCGTCTGGCAACCGGGGACATCATGTGACCCATATCACTGGAGTCTACAACAGCCCGCCCGATCCGCCTCCCAGTTGGGGTACGACGTTACCGCAGGAACTGCCATGTCAACATTCCATCTACTACAGGTTAATTACCTTAACAGGGATACTAGTTACCGTAGGAGTAAAGATAATCATGAATGCAGATTGCCTGCTATTCAGAACACATTCTCCTCAAATAAAGTCATGTTCAAAATTGCAATCCAAAAACTTCTCATATTTATTAACCATTTATTAACCCTTTTATGAAATAAAAACATATTCAATTATTCCCATTCTCAACTAGCACACTGTCTCGGGCGATCAAAATGGCACAGCGATAGACAATGACTCAATATACAGCATCTGCTGCCAAACTTCCCTACGCGCGCAATCCACTAAAATATAAAATATATCCTGCCACGGCCCCGCCCCCTCCCCCATTTGCATTTCTCCAGACCACAAGTCTTATCATCTCAGTGCATAAGCAGTAACATATTGAAATTGACTCTGAAGTTTAGTTGCTCTGGTAATACAGGTAAGTAACAGTTAACAAATTTAAAACCATTGGAAAAAAAAGAAACAAGCCAGCAGTTGTTTTGCGACACTCCGCTAGATCAGTCACGACATCCCTGGGGTTCGCGCCTCACAGTTTGGGAAGCAATGCTGTTTAATATTGCAAATACAGAGTGCTGCTTAGAACATTTTTCAAAACATTTATATGTAGCAACTGTTGAACTAATACCGCGCAAAAATTTAAACCGACTCTCACACAATCTCACAGAAACATCATCCCAAGTTTCCACAGAATAAAAACCAGTAAGAACAGGACGAAATACACACTAGGCTGATTAACTAACTCTGAGCTGTCATTTTGTTTTAATTCAATATACATGAAAATAAAAGAGAAATAGGAATGCCAATCAGTGGCGTCACGAGGGTTAGCGGCACCCGCGGCGAGCCCGCCAGCGACACCAACCTCCGCCACCCCCCCCCCCCTCTCTGTGTGGCCCTCCGCGACTCCCCCCCCTCCCCTCTTGTGGCCCGCCCGCGACACCCCCTGAGCGCTGCACCCTGGGCGGTCCGCCTCCCCCCCCCTCCCTTTGTGACGCCACTGAGGCCAATATGCATACCCGGTCCTATAGGAGGTTGGACTGCTCCCATAGGGACTTTATCGGACCATTAGGAATTCTTATCAGTCGAAAGAAATGTTTTGTTGGCCAAACAGGAATGTCTAGGCCAGTGGTTCTCAAATGGACGTCCGCGGACCCTTGGGGTCCGCGAAGGCATCCGAAGGGTCCTATGAAGCCCGGGCCTGCATCCCGGCTATAAAAGTTGTCTTTTTTTTAAGATTGAGAATAAATTTTCCAATTCTGGGGTGATTTTGCTTGTGGATATGTCAATAAGAGATGTCTACTTCACACTATCCCTCCCTTAGTTATATTCATTTATTAAATGATTAACATAATAAACCAATAACATTTCCTTCGCCTCACAACGCGTCATCTCCGCCGATCCATAAGGGGTGCGCGAAACATCAGTGGTTGAGAACCACTGGTCTAGGCCAATTGTGCATGTATATTTGAGCAATAGGAACCAATTAGACGTATGTCTGTCAGAACGATGTAAATGCATATTGGACGCAACAATTGAGAATCGTATCAATGGGAACATGTTTCTGTGCTTTTGGAAAGTAGTTTCTGGACGAAGCTGATATATTTGTCAGACATCCAGCTGAGGTAAAAATAGTCCCTGTCAGAAATACACCGGCCCATTTGATGCATGTGTTATGTAGCCTGGGCTGTATGATGCAAATATCTGTTCCACGTCCAAAGAATGTGTCCACACTAGAGTTCCAGCATGTATAAAAGTACATTAGTCAAGTTAATTATGCGACAGTGTTACGCTTATTTTTCAATATTTTCGGATGGCGAAAAGGGTTTTAGCCCAGGTTACATAACGCACCATCGTTGTACATCAATGGGGTTATGAATATTGAAAGTGTTTTGTAGCTCGAAATTAATGCTAGAATCAAACACTCAGATACAGTCACAATTTAGTGAAAAATACCCTATTGCAATGCTTGCTTTTCTGAAGGAATTTTAGGACCATGCTCTAAATAAAACTTAGGAGCGCGGTGCGGTAAAATAATTTAGTAATAAAATACTGTAAGCTGAGTGCAAGTTAAAAGTAATCTCCACAAAAAAACAAAAAAACACGCTACTGAATTGCGCTTGAAACAAATAGCGCGTCGGTGCTAGTTGTGATTTACACATTTATTTCCTGTGCTTATAATAATAACTGTATTCACCCTCTTTTATTCCTAAGTTTCTAAAGACATATTTACTAGTGATGGGCCGAACTTTTGCCGAATCGAAAGTTCGGCGCCGGATCTCGGGATTCGGCAAAGCCGAACTTTGCCGAACCTTTCTAAAGATTCGGCAAAGATTCGGCTAAAATACATTGTTAGCAGACTTAACGTTGATATTTTGTTTTTTCTGGCGAAAAGGAGTTTTATGTTTCTTTTTTCTTAACTTATATGCAACATGTAATGCATATTGACATAGTTATTTCTAAATAAGGTGATATTTTATAAGATAATTGTATCGGTGTCGTTTTTGTGTGTTTACTGGCCATTTTAGTGACTCCTTGCAGAAGTGGCGTGACAACGAGGTTGGGTAGAAGCGAGCGTGGCGAATCACGCTACGAGAGTTTCGGTTTTGCGGCATCATCAGCGCAAGCCTGCATGTGTGTGTACATTGTTAAAGTGAAGGCAATAACGCTGCGTTCCTGCTTTCTCTGGAAGTCGCCGATTTGTCCGCGAAAACGAAGGCAACGGTTGCTCAGCCTTCACCAGAAGCGATAATAATAATATTGTAAATATGCATGTTTTTCGATTTGAGTCACTTGACGTCAGCTTTGCATAAAAGTGTGCGTCCCATATTCGCAACGTCTCGTTTTCAACCCTTAAAATGCCAGTTTCTGGTGTTAGGACAAACACAAACGTTTCGGAAGATAGAGAGAGTTAGGAATGTCAAATGTGCAACGTCGAGCATTATAGTTCTGTGTTTAGTTTTATGCAGATACATGAAAATCGCTAAATAACACTAATTGAAAAAGCAATTGTTTTTGTTTTGGAGCACACTACTCCTGAGCCGAAAACAGAATTGTTATAATTGCGAGGAGTGCTTTCAAGTAATTGTCGGCCAATGTTTCAATGTTTCAGAATGCACCGCATCATTTAGTCTTTAGTCTTGTCACTTGCGCAGTGGACTGCGTAAATACTGGTCCATCTAATATTCTTGAGGCAGAAAATATTGAAGAGAACCACACTCGCTCAAGAAACGCACAGTTACCGTGTTGCCTACGCCACACCGCGCCGTAACCGCTGGTTATACTACACTTCACGATGGTAACCGCACGACTGCACGGCGTCCATTTGCAATCCATGGCTCCGTCGCGTTCTCGCGCGTGCGCAGACATTTGCCGAATTTTTGCCGAATCTTTGCCGAACTTTCCTTTAAAAGGTTCGGCATTTGCCGAACTTTGCCGAATCTGAAGTTTGGCAGATTCGGTCCATCACTAATATTTACGGCGCCCCTCTATCGCGATTTGGTCAGTTTCGGTTTCGGTATTGTAACTCTTAGTGGTTTCGGTTTCGAATTTTAAGAATCGCGTCTTCTACGCCCCATCAATAGCGACACCAGATCCTCGTTTTTTTGTTTTTTTTTCTTTTTCCGGCATGGTTGCGTTTGTCGTGCGTTGGGTATTACATCTGTGTCGCGGATTGGAAATGCCTTTAGACATGGAAATGTGCTAATTTAATCAAGTTTATCTATCTGTGAAGTTTCCTCTTGTGATGATTATGTTCAAGAGCGCAGACGACCGACGACGCGGCAGAACGAGCAACTCGACGCAGTTGGTAAGCATGCTTCTTTGTTCGCATTGTAAGTCGACGCGTTGAACGAGAAGTGAACATTAGGGAGTTTTAGAATAACGTCCGCAATCCCAAAGAGATATCGTCGTCGCTGCTGTGCATGCGCAGACCTAAAACAAGCATTCGGACTCGAGCTTTGGGACTCGAGCGTGGGTACCGCAAAAAGCGGCGCCCACGACATCTCCGTTCATCGCGTCTTCGACGCCGTCGCCCGCTCGGGAACTGCGTGAGTCGCACTCGGCGACCGCGGTCGGTATGGGCGAAGCGTTTTGAAAACGCCACGGATCGCTGGATTCACAGCTCAAAGCTATCGAAACGCGTGTACTTACGATCGCGGCAGACATGCATGCCTGGGTAGTGGATCGTCTGGGCTTCGTAAGTACAACAGAGCAGCTTGGGAGTGACAAAAACAAAACGGGTCCATATCACATGAGCGAATGACGTTTTAGCGAAAATCAACATCTGAGCGAATCGACGTTTTAGCGAATAACGGGGGCGCACGTTAGCCCATCAAACAAGACATGCGGCAGTTATTTCCAAATGAAGCAGCAGGAGTGTGTTCCCAGCTTGCGTCACTTCGATTCATTTCAAGACATGCCAAGAAATGAATGCCCCTGTTCATACACCGTTGGAAGCGGGACTGACTTCAATATGCAGTTCGACACAGTGTTTGAGCGGTATGGGACGTGTGTTGAATGACCTATGCGGTTGTCACGGGTTCGTGGTTGGTCAATTTGAAACACAACAAGTCCCACTTCTTTCTTCTCGTCTTCCTCTTCCCATTGGTTTGTCGGCCGGCATTAGTCTCATCCGAGCTCATGCCTTTGGCGCTCAGGTAAACATGCGCGAGGATTGTAATTGACCCCCCCCTCTCTCTCCCCTGAACCACCCTTAAACAGAACAAAATGACAAAAGAGATGAAATTTGTGACAGCGGTGTTCGAGAGAAACTGCCGACTTTTAATTACCCTCCCTGAAATTTTGCACACATTTTAGTGTGGCTGCAGCTGTGAGGCTGAGGTGGATCCAATGTGGAAACTGGACCCTGAAGCGACGCCTTCATGATGCCGAAAATAATTATGGTAAATTAGAAATTAACCCACTAGTATACTTCCGAAATATTTGGGCCGGGTGTCGAATAAAAGTTTTTAACCCAGTTAATTTGGCACTTTAATTTTCAGGCATAATATCTTGAAAAGAATGAAACTCCAGATGTTCCAAACGGGCTGAGGAAGAGCAGCCTTGCAGTGCACCAAGGTTTAGACTGAACATACTTTTGTGTAGCGTCCACAAGATGTAGCTCTTTCATTGATGTTTTATGAGCTAGTTTCTTCAACGTTTGAACTTTCAGTGTGCCAGCTGGGTAGTGTGCAATTGTGTTTTTATAGCGCAAGCAATACCTTAATCCTGGCGGCAGGAAGTTTCGGCTAGCAGTTGACATGGTAGGACAACGGTGTGCATGCTTGCTTTCTTTGAAGCGGCCAATAAAGCAAAATAACAGCATGTGCGGATTGTCCATGCATTTAATTTTTTGTTCGCTGTTTGTTTCAGACTACATGTGCTCCCAGTACCAGGGGGTGGCCCTCCAGGCACTGACGACCAGCATGTCGTCTCTGCTGGGCTGTCGAGGCAAATTTAAAGGGTAAATATTGCAGATGCAGTTTTTCTATTCTGTCCCTGCTACACTTGCTTGAGTCCTGCAAATTTCTCTGCATGCTTGGTCTTTTTGTTTTCATGGTACTGTAAACTTTTGTTATAGTCAGTTGCAACTATAGAAAGCAGAAGCCTTTCCCACAATTCCCTTTGCTCGCCATGATTGGCGGTGTCCTCTCGGCTCTCCTCCTTTCTAGTGTTTGCTTATTAAAAAGGGTGAAGGGCTTGGTGGGAGGGGCTTCTGCTATTCTAGAGTGGCAACAGAGTATAGCACGACCTCGGTTAATTTAATGATTTTAAAGAGTCCTAACAGGCACCCATGCATTTTCATGGGAAGGACTCTGCATCATATTTTGAACCGAGAAAATGACCCCACGAACGGGAAAGCACGGGCCTTCTGCTACAAAATTAATCGGACCAAACTTTGTTTTCAAGATCAGACCTGAAGAAGTCGACTCCTGTCTTATAAACGGCGAGTAACAGAAATCCTGTGCTAGTCTCGCCACGTTGGGCAGCTAATGCTATGACCCCCATCTTGATTTCTTTGATGCTTGTTATGGCTGTTTTTACATCTGGTATTTTCACTGTTCTTTGGCCAAAAGTGAGTGGCAGGTCACCATATAAGTTTCCAGAAGAAAGCGGTCGCATATGCAGAAATTTCTAGCAAGTTCGTAGCGCAGTGGCGCTTCGTCGCAACCGAGGAAAACTCTACGGTATTGTGGGTGCAAAACATTAAGCCTCACGACTAGCAGCAACTTAATCGTAGATATACTGTACCGTACAGCGTTTATTTGAGCTCTACTCCAAACAAAAAATTACAGGGGCACTTAGGCATCCCTTTGTGGATTGAATGCGAAAGCATTGCCATTCCTAACGACACTTCCTTTTTTTCCCTCTATTGTTAGGAATGGCAATGCTTTCGCATTCAATCCACGTAGCGATACCTAAGTGCCCCTGTAATATTTGTTTACGTTACATCATATGGCGTCACACATCATGGTACGTCATGTGGTCACGTGAAGTGTGATGTCATTGAACCGAGGACATTTTTATTCCCATCTTTCGGGCACATCAACGCCGACGCCGTCTTTTGCCGTAATGGGACAAGCTTCTTTTTGAGGGGAGAGTAATGCCGCATTCTGAAGCGGCTGAGATAGCACAGAAGCTAGCATGCCCGGCTCTCACACAGCAGCACTGGGTTCGAATCTTAGCCGTGGAAGCAGATTTTATTATTTATTTTATTCCTCTGTTGGCATTTGGTACCACTCGGTTAACGCCACCGGGCGCCGGTGGCGTTAACCGATTTGCGTAAGGCACTGGATGTGCCTTTCGCATTAAAGAGGCACATCCAGTCAGGATTGTGCCTTTTCGTGTGGTAGAGTCGTACAGCTGCCCGCCACTTCGAAAATCACAACTGAAGTACGAGGGGGCACTAGTGATCACCAAATCAGGTTCACGCCATTCATAGGTGAAGGATCCATTTGGGTGCACTGAAGATTTGTGTGGGCATTTTCTTTCATTGATTCATTGGCGCGTCTCGCCGTCCTGCACCTCGTTAGCTCTAACGGGCAGGATGGACAGCTCGGCAGACTCGTCGGCTGAATCCTCCCTGTGTAGTTTAGCGTTGTCCTTGTGCTGGTTCAAGTAGGGATGCATGCGAACAGTGCGCAAAACACATGCCCCTTGCCCACGCTTTAAACTTCATTGCTGGTCGCGGCGAAATAGCAAATTGACGTGCCGTCATGTCTGCCCTAAGAAGTTTGTAAGACACTTTGGATGATGTCGTAATATTGCGTTGTAAGTCACACAAAAGTTGCGACAATTATGTTTTATTAATACGGATTTCTTCTCGGGTTTTATCATACGCAATTTTTTATCGTAAGTTTAGCTTTTTGAATTCGGCCTCTGATGTATCGATCCTCCCAATAATTCAAACTTCGTGTATTGCATCGATTGTGAAAGCTGCAGTTGACACACAACCATTCGGTGCATGGCTTTACGAACCACATAGAACTCTATATTACCGTTTCCTTCCTGTCCGGTGTGAATAAAAATACTTCAAGATACGTAGTAAACAAACACAAAAAAATACACAGGGACAAGGAGTGGACATAAAACACTGGTGCCAGTGTTTACCACCACTTATTGTCCATGTGTTTTTGCGGCGCTCGTCTACGATCATGAACCAATTGGCCCGAATCGCCATATAATTCTTCGAGATGCATTTAAGTCATAGCTTCTCTATGCTCAAATTTGGTAAACTTCATAAGCGACAACATCTGCTTGCTTATCTCTGGTAGACCTTGTCAAAAGCCAAAATAGAAGGCTGCAATGCGGCGGCAAAAACAGTGAGAGACTGATTCTCGCAGACTCGGTGGCGCAAAATATACTTTTGCACCATGGTGCCCCTGACAATGTTATCAGTGGCACTTATTAAACTATCAAGGTAGTGTGTAACTTAAGTGCCTGGGTGAGCAAAAATATATTAATTTTAAATGTGACTTTCCGTATTTAAGGCTGGTTCACACATACAGTGCAGCGCTAACTCAGCCCTGTTAAGGCAACGACTCACTGCTACTTCCATGGCTTGTATCGTGTGTTCTGAGTTGCCTACTTTCATACAAAGGACTAATGTCTTGTTTTGTAATACTGATTCAGCGCTGAGGTAGTGCTGCTCTGTGTACAGGATACTTTGCTCGGAGATTGAAGTTTAGATAAGCAGATCAATGTGTAACTGTGCATCTTTTTTCTTTATAGGTTACCAGTACTCCCGTGGACACGAAGGCAGTACAAGGTCCCCCATGGACACGAAGGCAGCGTACCATATACTCGAATTTCGCATTTTAAATCAACTAGTTATTAGTCATTCCCACGGTTTTATGCAGGCATTTTCTGAACCCTGCATGCGTATATAGTAGGGCTTTGCAATTGATCGATTAACCTTCCGATTAATCGATTAAGACTTTAATCGCGATCAATTTTTTTAACCCGTTAATCGGTTTATTAATTGGTACCCAAAAAGTGGTCGATTGGACGCACGCGCGGCTCTATCCTGGACGACCTGCCCAAACAAAAAGTTTGGGCAGGTCGTCCTGCCCAAACTAAAAGTAATGACACTTGGCCATATTGTGTCGTAAAATCATGCTTGCCAGTTATCTAGAGCTTTATCTGAAATCACAGGAAACACCTTTCCGCCATCTACAAATGTTTAAACAGTTAGTGACACAGCAAATCAATATTGCGTGACCTTCCTAACATCGAATCTAATGCTGAGAAGTCGCACTTTTGAATCATGACGATCAGCAGTTGCGTCTGCTCTGCATACGAGCATAAATGGCGCCGCCCACAACAATGCCGGGGAACGGAATGCCGATACTCTAAGCGCAGCTCATGTAGTGGCTCTAGGTTGAACTATATGCATCATCAATTGTAAACGTCCTTTGCGCCGTGTAACAGAGTGCAAAATAATTTAATCGGGTTAAAATGTTTAACCAAAGCCCAGCCCTAGTATATAGGCATACATATAAGTGACACTTGCACTCACTTTCCCCTTCCCTCAAAACAGCGGTTACATCCGGACCACATGTCATGCAACCTATTGCCGTCTTCCCTCTTAGAGCTCTCTATCTAGAAACCCATGCTAGGAGTATATTTTCTAATACATTTCATTTGAAAGTCTAGATACACTGCTTTGAGTCTGTTGAAAATCAAATGTCTTTTTCTACCGCGTTGCAATTGAGGTTTTGATGGGCCATCTCATTAGATATATTCCGACTCGTCAGGATACACCTAGTGAGATGGCACGTCAAAATCTCAATAACAACGCGGTAGAAAAAAACATTTGATTTTCAACAGAGGCTCAAAGCAGTGTTTCGAGACTTTTAAATGAAATGTATTAGAAATTCTTATGAGGTGGCACGCGACACCTTAATTGAAACGCGGTGGCCAATAGTTTTCGTAAACTTCTTGGGGACTCGTTACAAAAAATCAATTATTTTTCAACACAGACTCGAAAAGGTGTCAATAGACTTTCAAATTACATTCACATGAAATATATTTGAAACTTTATGCGGTAGCTTTGTCGAAACTTCAAATGGAACGCGGTGGCCAATTGTTTTCGTAAACTCCTTACGGATTCCTTACAAAACTCTTTTGCATTTATATTGCGACTCGAAAAGATACGATGAGCAGACTCCATAAACATTCAAATGAAGCTCATTAAAACTTTTCGTAAGGGTGCAGTGCGAGCTTTCGCTCCATGTGCTCCGAGCTACGATGCGCTCAGACACTCGGCCAGCGATTAATAAAAAAATTGTTTTGGAGATTTTGGCCCAATGAAGAAAAACATATAAGCAATCTGTCATATCAAGTAGAAATTTAAAACAACACAAAATTATATAGGAAAAGTGATTCGAATCAATTTTATATAACATAAATCAGGTGTAAATCAAAGAAATCTCTATAGATTTAAGTAAATCCCAATTTGTGTTTTTCTGAAAAAGAAAACATGATTTTGTTTCACTCTGGTTTTGCCCTGCAAGTGTAAATGCACTAACAATGCAAACACTGAATGCCGTTGGCTGGGAGAGGAATTCTGCGTCCAGATGGCGCCACGTAAACGCGGTACTCCCCACAAAGGCCTTCTGTTTGGACAGCGGCGACGAGCGCCGCCGTGCGCCGATTTCCACAATGTTCGGAACTAAATTTGAATGAATAGCGAGAGGTGGCGCTGAGAGCAAGACGCGCGATGCGTTCAAAATGAGGCTGGAGTGTTCATTCGTGCTCCATGCGCGCATTCAACCGCACAATTTTAATCAGACTTCTCGGGCGAGCGACTATCGTGTCATGGTGAAATGTTACAGAGTCACGGCGAAGAAACAAGCGCGCTTTCAATTTTTCAGAAAGTTGCTAAAATGTAAATAAATTGGTTTTGAGCTAATTTTATATTTGTTGACTCCAATAAAACTAAGTTAATCTGCTTTCGTCGTTCGTATAAACGCCTGAACTTGACGACTCCCTATTTCTGCAGTCACAAAACTGCAAAGGGTGTAATTGCATACCATTTGATTGTGTCACAGAGACTAAATATCTCGGGATGCACTTCGACAAAAAAACTTGATCTTCGAATAATCAATTTAAATGCTTCGTCGAAAGAATGCGAGTTGGTTCTGGGTAATGGCATAGTATCCCTATACTCCGTTTCACCTTAAGTCCGAGCGCAGCGTACGTTACGAAACGACAGAGCCAATCAAATAACGGCAAAGCTGCAACGCCACAGTGTGCATCACCGAGGGACCCAATCAGGTGCAAGAAGTACACTTTTGTCGCTGCTTGGTTGTCCCTATCGTCTCGTAGCGTCCGCTTAGTGAATAAGGAATAGTTACCGGAAGTTACCGGAAGAAATTAGGAATAAGTTACCAGAAGCACTCCACCACATAGCTTCAATGAAGCGAGTAAAATACGAGTAAAAAGAGTGGTGTCTATAGCTGGGCTTATAATTACATGTACGTTGATTTTGATGCATGAGAGTGCCTTTTACCTTTTTTCCTTGTTTGTTTTATTAGGTGCATGCCAGCATGCCAGCAGTCATGCTTTGAAATTAAGTTATTTGCTTGGTCATGGTGGTTGATCACATGTTTTGAAAAACGCATTTTTAGTTATGAATACATTTCGTCGATAAGTTTGAGCAGTTGTCTAGTAGACAGTATTTTTTCGTTTCCGGAAGCGGTACGCAATTACTTCTAGATGACGTCGTAGATGAGCTGTACTCAGCTCTTGATGGTGAAATGTTTTCCTCTGCGGTGTTTCTAGGTGTCAGCGAAGCCTTTGATGCAGTAAACCACTAATTTTTATTAAAGATGTTGTAGACGTTTCATTTTTGTGATTCGATTTCACTCTCTGTTACCAAATATGTTAAACAGAATAGCACAGGTCGTCTTTATAAATATGCTCAATAGCAGTCGAGTGCTTAAAAGAGGAGGGGGGGAGCTCATATTAGATGCACACAAAACCCACTTGATTAAAATGTATGCGTAACCGGGCATGTTTCTCAGCATTATAGTGCCCATAAAATTATAGTGGCTATAAAATTATAGTACCCATAAAATTATAGTGTCCATGAAACATCCGATATTTTGTTCAACATGGAATAGCCATGGCTACTCACAGCATCGATTTTATCTATCTAGAGGTGTCTCCTCAACAAAACTTGCATAGGGAAAATCCGAACATTCCTGATTACAAGATTGAGCACTTATGTTTGTGTTATCACTAACCCCAGAGGTAATGCGGGTGGTCTCAGACCAACCTTCAAAATGGGTTTAGGGGTTGAGAACCCCTGGAAGCCCCCTGGCTTTAAGCAATAAATAGATTCGTTCAGTTCATTCAAATGGGTGTTCCTCAAGGATCGGCGTTATCTCATATGCTTTCTAAAATCGATGTCAAGGACATCAAATCTGTTGTTTCGGGATCTGGTATATTTCAATATGCGGACGATAATCTGCTTGTTTCACGTCATGGCAACTTTTTTTAGGCGGTGAACATTTTACAGGCTAATGTTCTTAATTTGATAACTATTAATATTCTTCAAATCGTATAAATGGGAACACGCCAAAGTCAAAGCTTGTCTTTCAGAAGTTCATTATAATAAAGTTTTCAAGTGCCCCCTTTTTTTGCACAGTTCTTTTTCCAAACTGTATTGTTGTTTTTCATTGCACTGTGTGGATGTGACTAAATATATGGCATATTATTGAATAATGACGTGTATTAGAATAAACACATGGATCATGTGTTTAGCATTGTACGGAAAGTGGCCTGTATGATGTATAGCATAAAGGTTTTTTTTTGCCTTTTTGTTCAAAAGAAATTGATTGCCTATGCTGTTGTGTACAGCATTCTGCGATACGAGTTTAACGATACACGCACATTGCACAGCTTCTTTGGGGACAAGGTTGATAGTATTTTGAATGTCATCTTGCGTAGCGCCGCATATAATTCTGCGTTTTCATCTAGTTAAGCATTTTCTAGAGATTTGCTTAAGCCTTCTTTGCGTAATTCATTTATTGAAACTGCAGTTTTTCGTCACTTTTGAAATGACATTTAAAAATGCCCGTAAATATGCCCGACTTCTCCGTGTAACTCGTCGGTGTGATGTTGCGAAATATGTTTCTAGATATGGAAAAAGAATACGTCGCTTTTACATCCCTGAAGTATAATATTAATAATAATAATAATAATAATAATAATAATAATAATAATAATAATAATAATAATAATAATAATAATCTTTATTTTG
>JAZHYW010052663.1:0-20829 GCA_037355805.1 Ixodes ricinus
GGAAACTGAATTGGTGTTGAGGTCACGCGACGTCAATTTTCCCGCTAAATTTAGCTTGGAATTGAATTACTGTTCAGGTCCCGTGACGTAAATTTTACCGCTAAATCTAATGGAGAAACCGAATTTTTTTATAGGTGATGTGACACCAAGTCGTGACGTCATTTTCCCCGCTACATGTAGCGGGGAATCTAATTGGTGTTGAGGTCACGTGACGTCGATTTTCCCTCTAAATTTAGCCCTATTACGCCTACACCGACGCCGCGGAACACGGAAACGGGCGCCTAAAGGCTGAACTCCATGGGACGAATTATGTGACGAATAACTGGCGAACGCCGCCCGTCGGCACGCTCGCTTTGCGCGCGACGTAGGAGCCACCGTGTTCATTCCACGCGCAGAGCAAAAGCCACCGGCCAAAATTCGTCGGTTATTCGCAGCATATTCGTCCCATGGAGTTCAGCCTTAAAGGACCCATGAAACGAATTTTGGACTGCAATATACCAATTTATATTGGTATTTTACTAATAGCACATCGTTCAGTGGGCCAAAAGAAAAAAAGTAGAAAGTCAAAAGCCTGACTTTCGGTACGAAAATTTGAAAAAAACAGCGGACTATTTCGTACCTCCTTTCCTTCGTAAGCTTGCTGCCTTTTCTCTGTGATACATCCGCGGACCCCGCAGCGCGTCATCGGGACCCCGCAGCGCGTCACCGGGCCCATACGAACGTCACACGACACCGGACCTCACTTAATCCCTTCACCCCTAAGCTGAAATTGTGGTGGAAGCTACGCGCTTGCCGGACCAATCAGCCGCCTCCCTTTCACCATCTGACCTCATTCTCTGCGCGTGGGTATGCGCAAAAGAGCGTGATCACGTGGCAAAAGTGTGACTTGCCCAAGGAGTACGTAGCTTCCATAGCACTGTCAGCTTTGGGGTGAACGGGGTGGGGAAAGCAACTTTTGTCTGGATTTTGAGCGACGGCTAATCTTCTAGGGGAGAATGGATGTGCCCGGATTAGACAAACGAGAGTCCGAGCAAGAGGGGACTCCCCCTTTCCGTCTTCTTGAACTGTTTGGTAGAATGCGCGATTTATGAGTTGAGGAGGAAAGCTAAACAGGAAAAAGTTGGAAAAGCGTTTCATGACTCCTTTAAGAGCTGCGCTCTAGAACAATTATTCGCAGGTGACCGTCTCTGCCATTACGAAGGTTAGAAGCATGTCGCTTTGCTCTCGTCATTAAGTAAGTATATCTAAGTTCAAGAAATCTGTCTTCAAGTAAAACGCATTGCTTTAGTCAATACTTTTTCGAAATAGTAAATGAAACAAGCTCATTTAAAGCTGTGTTTGAAAAGCGAACACCTTTCAGGAAAGGGCTTCCGCTCTCACTTCACCGTAGCACTAATTTCCACGCCCTGTTTACGCTCTTTAAAATGAAAAGTGTTTCATGCAGTGTTGTAGGCGTTACCGAAAAAAGTAACTAGATACGTTACTCGTTACTTGCGAATAAAAGTAACGCGTTACCGACCTACGTTACCTCAAAATAAAAGGAACGCGTTACTGTTACCGTTACTGATAAAAAGTAACGCACGTTACAGTTCCGTTACTTTTTATTCACGAACTAAAACATTTGCTGTTTCGACGTTTGATATGTGCGTAAGCGCCATAGCTAAAATATGTCCATGCGGAAACATAATTACCCTACCTTTTTAGGGTTTCACCCGAATAGTAACAAGAAAAACGCGGAAATATATATGAAGCTGATTTATAACAAGTTGGCACGGAACTTAACAGAAGAACCGGCCTCTTTCATTAGCACAGCAATTAAGACCAGCCGAGATTGAAACTTTGAATATATTTTATTCACAACATGTCGAAGTACAGATAGTTGCTGTGAAAAAGTTCCTCCGTTACCCGAAGCACACTCCGCTGTTGTACTTCAGCAGCAGCTGAATTTCGAAGTTGGCATCTGACATTCTACCTCGCTTCTTGGTAAACACGTCCGCTCCTACGCTAAATATCCGTTCAACGGATGCGCTCGATGTGGAGGACAGCGGCATTTTTTGACTAAGGAATTTATGACTGAACACTTAAAAACACACAAAAAAAATTAAAATTTAATTTTTTTTTCAGTTTTAGGAAGTAAAGTAACGTAATTTCGTTACACGTTACTCAAAATAAGTAACGTAAGTACGTTACCCGTTACGTCTTTGGAAAAGTAACGAGTACATTACAACGTTACCAAAATAAGTAACGCGTTACCGGTAACGCCGTTACTTGTAACGCGTTACCGCCAACACTGGTTTCATGTAACAGCAGCCTTTTTTACGACTAAAAACGGTGTTACTCGAAATAAGGGTGCTGAAAGGTTGTATAACCATGGATGCAAACCCGTGGAACAGCTTTTTTACGCACTTAAGGGGTGTAAAATTTCTGAGCGTGAACATAGTAATCTTTGAACAGAACTCGATCCCAGAACCTCTCGTTCGACAGCCTGATGCTTTAGCTCTGAACTGTCTCAGTATTTTTTATTAAACTCTGCGCCGGTTAAGTTATTCTCCTGAAGTTAGCACATGCGGATACTTTGTGTAGTGCATGGTGACCTTGTAGAAGAGGGTGATAGGTCAGTTATTAAACACCATGTTCTTCTTCACCCCCAGAAACGGCCCTTTAATATATTCTAAGCATATTCAAACAATAGTAGATTCAACAAATCTGAAGTGCACAGGAGGACCGCATGATCTCCGCCGAATTTGAATAAACAAACTATACACACAACGACGACGAAAATAATCCCTGGAGTCGGGGAACAAAGGACAAACAGAAATCTCTTAACACAGCTAAGTGTCTGGTGCGCGACCGAAAAAAAATTCGCCTGGTTTTGGTATCGAACCAGTGACCTCTCCATTTCCAGTGGAGCGCTCTACCAACTAAGCTAACCAGGAGTTAGAAGTCAGTGGAGCAAACAGGTTTTGTCAGCTGCCACCAGTCTAACACCAACAAGGGTGAACAGCTTGCATATTAAGGTTATAATCATAATGCGATTAAATGCAAAGGTGCAAGCGAGCTGACAAGAATGACGAAAATAATCCCTGGAAAAGGGGAGCAAAGGAGAGCAAAAGGACAAACACAAATCTCCAAACACCGCTATTATACACACAACATTGTTCTCATTGGTAACTCAACGTGGCAAAAATCCCAAATTGGATCCTTTGCGTTTTTGTTTCTTTTAGCTCCTCATCCCCTACTTTGATTCTTACCCTCTTAGTTCGGAGGCAAATGTTGTTCCCGGATCCACAGCATTACATGTCTCAGACATCTTCGGGCACCCACAAGATCTTCCAGGTGCCGTTTTGACGTTGAACGTACGCCTCCCTAATTTTTATTCAAGTATAATTAAAATTACCCAAAGCATCACAATGTCGCCTTTGCCCGGCTCAACTAGCCAAGTGTGCCGTTTGCTTTCACTTCTTTGCACACGCGTTCTTCCTTCACTGCAGTGACACGCAACAGCCCTCATATCAGGACGGTGATCTCGATTCCCCGGGAAGCCGAGCGTGGGCAATCAAAACAGAAAGACTGAAAGCTCTGAAAGCCCAAGGCAAACAAAACCGACAGGGGAATAAATTGCGCCATCGTGATATGAAAAAGCCAACCAACTAAACGCCTTTGCGTATTCCCCCGGAAAATATTGTTGCCTCAATATCGGCAAGTTCCTGGCCGAAGGGCCGGGACGCCGCATTAGGCTTAGAAGTTATGGGTCGCCCTGATGGCCCGGCGACCCGAACTCTGGCCCGAATGAGGGAGGACTTCCCACGGTTTTTATGGCATGCTTCGTTCGATACGGTGTGGGCACGATTAAAAAACGAGGCTGGGAGTTTTCGTAGACCGTTTTTCTTTCTCCGTTACGCTCTTCGCAACGGACACGCCGCTACAGGGCATGAGCGCAGTAGCCTTGTCTGAAGAGGTCCGTATCTTCTAGCGGGCTGCGGAAAGCGTTGTGGGACGTTGGAAACGATCTAGGAGACTACCTAGTCAGGCTGACGCATGTCAACGGCTGGCTATGGCGGATGCCTGTTTCCGACCAGGAATTGCATAGCTTCCTTTAGATATCTCTATGAAGGCGTTGGCTTTCATTACATTTACTTTGTGCCTTTTCATAATGTTTTATGCGCAGATATGCACCTTGTAGCAGCGATCTCGCACATAGAGGCATATCTTTAGCTATTTTAGCACTGCGCTTAAAGGAGAACATTGGCAAAAATCGAACCAAATGAAATGACTGACATTGGTTAAGTGGCACGAAATATAATAATAACCGAAACAGTATGTCAAAGTGAAGCCGCGTGCTCCACTTACACGAATATGGAAGCCGCGACCTGCTGCTCTTTAGCAGGCGGCCAGCGGGTATAGCTGTGAGTCAAGCAACACTGGGCTACGACGTAGCAATGGTGCTTTATTTCTACTCTTATACCTTTCCTTTGTTGAGTAAAGTAGTGATTAGAGCTGCTTTCAGCGCTTTTTCCGATATTTTTGCTTCGTTCTAGCGGTTTTCGAGAGCCTCAGTGCATCCTTTTTTTGTATATTAGTTATCTTGCGTGTAAACTATGCGATAAAGTTAAGCTGCTCTCACTGAACCACCGTATGAACGTGCAAAATGCTAGCGTTAGGAATTACGTCAGAAAGTAGCGTCTCTTGAGCGGAGAATGAACGCTCTACATGACGTGACATTCAAGAGCGCCCGCTTTAGGTTCTCCGAGCTTAAACTTGCGCTATAGCTATCTATTCCACCACGCAAACTCTTGCCCATAGCAGACAAATCCGGAGAACCCACATGCAAACAGCCGCACAGCGCGTAAAACCCACGCTGCTCACTCGTATTCTCCCTTATGCATATCATCGATTTTCAATTTCGCGAGCAAGAAACATGGAATATAGCGATGCAGCAGGCTGCACGCCTTGCGCCAGCACCCAGTGGCCGGCAGCGTACGCGCTCTTTTCCTGCAATGGCGCGGCGCGTGGAGTTCGCTTTTTAGCCACTAGCTTTATGAGTACGCATTGATCTTTCTTACATCTGTATATGTACGACCCAAATGACTAAAATAGAAGCAGCTTTATACTTCTTGAAATTCTTAGCTTGGCTAGGTCAGCTGCATGTCGTACCGTGTACCGCAGCAACAACGTGACGGCGTCGCCGCCGTACAGCCTATGATCACTGTTGCCATCCCTCTCCCACGGATAGTTTCGGATCTGCCGTAGACGTCCAAAACTAAACTTTAAAGTTTAAGCCATGATATTTACACAAGTACACACAATATCGATAGAGTATATATATATATATATAGAGAGAGAGAGAGAGAGAGATAAGAAAGAGAGAGAGAGAGAGAGAGAGAGATGCAGGGTGACAGTAGAAAACAAACTAGGAGGATTTTATTCGACGTTTCGACCTGAGTCAGGTCTTCGTCAGGAGACCTGACTCAGGTCGAAACGTCGAATAAAATCCTCCTGGTATGTTTTCTACTCTCACCCTGCATCTCTGTCTTCTACGCCTTCGGCCTCCAAGCCAACATGCATATATACTATCTATCTATCTATCTTGATTTTGGGGGTACTGATTGAGCTGAAAACTGTCGTAATCCCAAATTTGAAAATATTGCCCGGAGTTGCCCATTAATGTAAGATATCTGAAAAAAAATGTAACAATTTTGTCAACGTAATTAAAAAATGTTTTGATTAATTATAAACATTCGTGTAACGCTCGCTTCTATTAGCCCCGAGCGTGATCGATTGGAGCGCTGCGATCGCCCAATGATGACGTTTTAATCAATATCACTTGGCGCGGCCAGGTATTTCCTTCGCTCTGCTTGGGTCTACTTTAGGTGCAGCTGGAGCAATTTCTCACTCGGCACATTTGTTTCTGATATTTTATGTATCTAAAGCTTAACTTAAAGACCTGTTCGGCAGCTTTCTCGCTCAAGGAGTGATGGCGACTATCTGTTCGGTGCCGCAGTGCCGGTCCTACGCCACCGATCCAAATATTAGTTTTCATATCTACTCGAAGGACAAGAAGGTGCTGACAGAGTGGCTCGTAAAGCTAAAAATGGGCAAGTTGAACTCGAACAGCTCGGCAGAGGTCAGTAATCACTTTGGAGATGAAGTTTCGTCTATCTGATTGCAGCGAAGATGTTCGGTAAGTGTTCGTTTAGTGAACATGCTCTCCGGGATGATGGCGCAAGTCCTAGACCTTCGCTTGGTCGCACTTTGCCCGTACAGGTTAGTGACGAGCGCGGAAAGTTACGAAAGTGCCGCCGCTTGCGTGCACCTCTACACTCAATATTTACGCCCCACAGCGGCCTCAAAGCGCTCAAAATCGCACGAGCAAACTGCGAAAAACCGGTGATTGGACTGGAAAGTTCGGTGCCTGCTAAATCTTTGTCACGATTGATTTTTTTTGTGTGTGTTTTCTACGAACTTGAAAAAAAAATAAACTTGCCGCGGGAATTATGCCGTCCCAAAACCTACCTGTCCGGTCACTGGATTGGACTCACAAGCGGCGAGCACGTTCGGATAAAAGAAAAGCTCGATGTGAGAGACCGCAATTTCTAAGAATGTAACGAATTGTGGTGTGGAATCATTGGAGGCTGTATAATATGCAAGTATAAACATTATGCCTTTCCCCCTTTGTGTATACACAAGATAGAACACATTCATCTTTATTTTAGCTCCCATGCTTTGTCACTATGCAAGTCTACAATTTTATTTTTGCCTCAACAGCCAACAGAGACCTGTCGGAAGCAATTGCTTTTGCAGGAGTGATCCCATCAAACAATGCCAAGGAAGCCAGCGGCAGTGAGAGTTCACTTGCAGCAGGTATACTCGAGGAGACTTCGGATGTCGCAGAGCGCTCAGGTTAGGGGAAAGTGAATTTTGCATGCCTAGTGTGTGCGAATCATGTCAATATGATTCTAGTTCACACCGAAGTTGTTTCGAACGTTGCAGATTTTGAAGCTGAACTCAACAGCTTAAAAGAAGACATTGGAGCGCAGCCTGACAGCCTGCAACTTGAGAGAAGTCAAGCCATTGTAATTGCTAGAGTAAAAGACGAAAACGCCCTCACAACCTTCACCTGTGTACCCTGCTTTCAGTTGTTTTACAACATCTGTCGGCTTTATGGCAAATCTCAGTTGCTGAACCGAAAAAAAATATTTTTGCATTAGTAATAAGGATGCGGTACTCCTTACAATGATGAAGCTCTACTACATGACATGCTCGTTACTTGGTGTCTTGTTTGGAGTCCATCAAACAACAGCGTCTAACATATTCAAGGCATCAGTGCCTATTTTGGCAGCAGTACTCGGGCATTTTGTTTTGTGACTTGATAAAGACACTGTCCTACAGTCGTTCACTAATTACCACAGGCACTGCCGCATGGTTCTCGAACGCAGAAAAATTCCTCTCCAGGAGCTTCCAAAAATGGCACTAACACTGCAAAGGTGCTGATCTGTGAGACACCAGGTGGACTGATTAGCTATGTCAGTCCGGCCAACTGGTGACAGATCCTCTGACACGCACATCACCAGACGGAGTGGGCTTTCGGAAAAGAAGCCTGCCTTAATCATTCATTTATAGTGCAGCCTGCCCGTTTCGATTTAGATGAGCATCGTACTTGCGCGCGGTCGTGTATCACTAGTGCGTTGTGCACGTTAAAGACCCCAGGCTAGCGGTTGTACCGCACTGGCTAAATTGCTCCTCTACAGCTGAGACACCAGACGCCCACTGAGGCAGACTAACTTCCGGCTGTATAAACATACAAACAACAATTTGATTTGCAGTGTAATGGTGGACAATGGGTTTTTAATTGATGAGCTGTATTTTGAATACAAAGTGAAGCTGGTTCAACCACGGTTTTTCCGTAAAAACAAAAGAGATGAGTAAGCGAGAGGCCAAGAGCAACCAGATCATTGCTGCTGCATGTGTGAACGTCGAGAGCGCGATTCCAAGGATGAAGTTGTTTAGGATACCCTGCGAAAAATTCAGCACCGACCTGTAGTTTAATTACAATATTTATAGGTGTGACAGGGAGTTCCGACGTGGGGGTGGAGTACTAATTGCTGTACGGAATCATATTGTAGTTTCCTTTGTTCAAATTCCTACTTGCTTTGAAATGGTATGGCTACGGCTGCATTCCCCTCCACGTGTATCTTCCTTGGTGTGTGCTATAGACCGCCCGACTTTGTTAATGGGTTTTTTGACAAGCTTCATGACGCGCTCTCTTTAATTTTCAACCAATCCCGAAACGCATCATGCATTATCTTAAACGATTTCAATTGTCCTGACATCATTTGGGATACTCTTTCATTCTCGAATCATATTTCAGGCGAACTCATAGACATATGTCTTACATTTAATCTATCGCAGATGATTACTCAACCTACAAGATCAACCCAAAGAACAAGTCATATTTTGGATCTATGCCTCACTACTGACACTACACTTGTTAAAAATATAACATACCACACACCCATTAGTGACCATGACGTAATTCATTTCAACATTGAACTTGAAACTCAGCGGAAATCACCATATTTTAAAACCATTAAAGACTATAATAAAGCTAATTACTCCGCAATTAACAATGAGCTTGAAATATTTTTCGATAGTTTTCAGCATGGCTGTATGAGCAGGACAGTCGATGAAAACTGGATTCTCTTCAGAAATAAACTCGCACACCTTGCCGACACTTACATCCCATCAATAAACATAACTTGTGACAAATCTAATCCCTGGTTCACAAAAACGCTTAACCAATTTACAGAAAAAAGAAAAGACTATTTAGCCGTGCCAAACAACTGACTACCGATCTCCCTTGGAAACAGTACAATGATATTGCTAAAATTTATAAGAAATCTATTACAGAGGCGAAGGCAAAATTCTTTAACAATAACTTAGAAAACATTCTTCGCAATAAACCTAAAAAGTTCTGGGAGGTAATTAATCCAAAAACGTCTAAACCTGTACAACTAATGAGCGATGATCGGTTGCCATTATCGGATGAAGAAAGCGCCAACTGTCTTAACCACTATTTCACCTCAGTCTTTACCACAGATGACCACAGTAGCATGCCTCATCTTAACAACGCATATCACACTCCCATGGCTGCCATTGAAATAACGTATGCAGGTATCATAAGCTCTATAGAAAGGTTAGAGTTGTCGTCCAATTCTGAGGACGACAAAATTAATTCCAAATTACTGAAAAACACTAAATTACACTCAGCTCGTTTTCTGTTAATTATCTTCCGGCAATCTTTGTCTTCTGGCGAGCTTCCTACAGATTGGAAAATTGGCAGAGTGGTCCCCATACACAAATCGGGGGATCGAACTTCACCATCAAATTATCGTCCTATATCTCTAACCAGTGTCCCGTGCAAGCTACTTGAGCACATAATATATTCAAATGTCATGAAGCATTTCGAAAATAACCTCGTCCTCTTTTCAAACCAGCACGGGTTCAGACAATCATATTCTTGCGAAACATAACTTGTACAACTTGTTCATGAAATACACAGTAACATCGATAATAACATACAGACAGACGCCATATTCATTGATTTTTCTAAAGCATTCGATAAGGTATCCCACAGTTTACTCATGCTCAAGCTAAATCAACTTCACATTCATCCACTCGTAACATCATGGATAGGACAATTTTTAACCAATCGTACTCAGCATACTGTGATTAACAACCAGTCGTCAGCTTATTCTCCTGTATCATCCGGAGTCCCCCAGGGCAGTATTCTCGGACCTCTGCTTTTTTAACATTTGTAAATGACCTACCAGATCGCATAACATCCTGTATTCGACTTTTTGCTGATGACTGCGTAATTTAACGATCTGTATCTAACCTGAATGATAACATAACCCTACAAGCTGACCTTAACCTAATAGCCGACAGGCGTAAACAGTGGAAGATGACAATTAACTTTTCTAAAACAAATCTCGTTTCCTTCACGCGTGCTCATAGTCCTCTCTCTTTCACTTACACCATGTGCAGCCAGGTAATTACCAAGTGTCCATCTTACAAATATCTGGGTGTTCACTTATCTGACGATCTCTCATGGAACACGCATGTAACACACGTCCTGTCTAATGCTAACCGCTCTCTTGGCTATTTTCGACGGAATCTAAAACTAGCACCATCATCAGTTAAACAACTAGCCTACACTACACTCGTAAGATCGCAACTTGAATACGCGTCATCCATCTGGTCCCCTTGGCAACATTCATTGATAACAAACATAGAGGCACTTCAAAATCGCGCAATCAGATTCATTTTTTCAAATTACTCACGAGACACCAGCATCACTTCTTTACGAATGAAAGCTAACCTTTATCTGCTCTCATCCAGAAGAAAATTATCACGCCTGTCTCTTTTTCACAAGATTTACTATCAGAACCATGACATCAGAACTTCACTAATATCCCCAGCCACTCGCATATTTCCTCGCATTGATAACGTGTGTAAAGTTCGTCCAATTTTCGCCTCGTCAGTTTCGTTTCTTAACTCCACCTTGCCATTCACAATAACGGACTGGAATAGCCTGCCTAACAGTATCGTGACCCAGACAGATTATAATACATTCTTATCCCAACTGACCATCCATCTGCATTTGCACTAATAGCAAAGTCAACTCGTGTTTATAGAAATGTTTTATTTGCGTATTTTTCTGTTTCATCAGCTGTTTTTCCTAAAAATGTTTTGAGTGTTTCTTTTTTTCCTGTTTTTGCTGCTTTATATAACAATGTTTTCCAGCATGTAACCCACTTTTTTGTTTGTTCCTTTATATAGTGTTTCTTCAGCAGTTACTACCACCTTGTGTAATGCCCGCAACGGCCTTCAAGGTTTAATAAATGATGATGATGATGAAGTATCAAGGGACTTTAGTTGGTTCTCACTGCTGGCGCCGCCTGGCTGTTGTCGGCTGGCAGTAGCATGGAGATAAACTACCATTGTGCCAAATAGTTCATAGAAGGAAGGTGTGGGAAAGGTTTACACCTAAAAACAACAAAAAACGTTCTCCGCGGCACAATTAAGGTTTTTCAGGTGGGAGACCTCATATTGTGTCGAATGACAGACGATGAGTCAGGAGAGAACGGTATGAACCAAACATTTAAAGGGTAACTGCAACGAAAAATATATTTTTTAAACAGCCTAATTGGGACAAGCATGTCAAAAAACGATTTTTCCGTGAGAAAAAAAAACAACATTACAGCAATATTTATTGTGTGAGATTGATTTTAGTTTGCGGCTATTTCGTCCGTTTTAAATCGCGCGCCACGAAGTTGATGTTACGTGACGTTAAGCCCCAATTGGCTGCTATACTTCTCATTGGATAGGAGTTTGATTTACAGCTTAGATTTTGGTTGTTAAACCTTTGTTATATGTTGTAATTTCCTTTTGAGTGGCATGTTTTTACGTTGAAAGAATAACCCATGTAATGAGAGTTATTATTTTTTACAAAAGGTTTACAAGACGGGCACTCCCGTTTGGATTCATAACATAACCTACAAAAGCTTCGCCATTCTGTCATGGCCGCCGTGTCTCTGCTCCCACCTGTCTCGCCTATCTTGATAGTCGTCTCGCCGAAGTGATCAGTGTTTCGTGTTGACCCAGGTGCTTGAGTGAGACTTCCTCAAGTGAAGGAATGTGTGTTTAGCAGCTGTCACCAGTGTTAGTGATAGGAAGCAACGCGGAATTTTGGCTTTCATAGCGCGGTTCGTTTTCCTCTTTGCTTTCTTAGCGTGTTTTTTTTTAACTTGCGCATGCAAATGCCGTTTTTTTATTTCTGAGATGTCAGCTCCTGTAAAGCGGCCTCGTTGCTAAGTGCTGCGAAATCAGTGATCGCGACAGCGAGTCGTCCAGCAGCCATGTCGCCCCGAAAGATCACAAGCTGAATTCTATTTGGCGGCAGGCAATCGGGCGTTCGCGCAGCGACAGATGAGTCCAGGTACGTTCTCGTCATTTCGCTCCGGAGGCCTTCGAGATTCGCGCCGGGTGCACCGAACGTCCGCGACTAAGACACAGCGGTTACGTAAAAAACTTGGCAAAGCCAGGTTATTAGTAACAGCTGTCCGCAGAAGCCTTCGGACGTCCCAATTCTTCTTTAGACAGATTTCTTTTTTGTTCTCGGCTTCCGAATCATTTTACGTAAAGTTGTTTGAATTGAATGTGTGCTGTTATCGTAAATCTAGGACTGTTGTGATTACGCCTTTGTAGATCATCTTATTCGTTTTGCTGGAGAGACGCAAACGATGGCATAACAAAATCGTTTGCATATTCCGCATACCTCGCAAAACAACTTGCCCTGTCATCTTGCGAAACACGGAGTCCGCACCGTCATGACTTCCCAGTCTTTTACCTGCTTTAGAGCAGTTTTTACCTGCTAGTAGGTATGCCTACTAAAACTGCACTTGGGGCAGTGCCAGAGAGTAAAGAGACAATGTTTCGAAAGCTTGGTCACCTCCCCCAAATTCTGAACTCTCAAGTGATTGTACCATAATAAATTCACCAATGCCACTTCCCAAAATAATGAAAAAGCACTATGTTCACTACGTAAAAAATGGTCTCAATTTATGCATCTGTGGGCAAGTAGGAAATTTTACCCAAACTTATTCACACCGCATGATGAGCGCTACAAACTTGCACGAGATTTACAGGAAAATATCGGTGGTGATTTAATTTTCCTTGAAATTCTGTTTAACCGGTCGTTTTGCAGGGCCGAATCATCTAGTCGAGCTGTGTGCGTCGTTGTGCAAATACGTCGCTGTGCAAACGCAATAAAAAAACACGAAGCATAAAAACGGCAGATTTAGGACAGCAATCCGGAGTCCATTGTTCAATTAAAACGACGTAATTTTGTTGAAAACGCCCCGCAGCATTTTACTCACGGTATGTGTCGGGAATCTTCCACATTTTGAAACGAAACGAAGGAAGATTTACTTTTAAAAACGCTCGCTGCCACAGCTCGCTGCCTCCTATCGGACCAGCTGGACCGGATCAGCCGACGACGACGGGACTGAACCCATTGAACGTCAAGCCCACAACAACCAATTTGCGCTCCGTGTTAGTGTGGGTTTCTACTTCCAAGCACCGCACGACACCAGGAGCGTTTCAGTTCTTTGTTGCATCGCCGTGTTGCACCAAACAGAACGAGATCGCCGAAGTCAACGCAGCGCAGTCGTGAACGTTGGCTTGTGGTTGCGCACTCGCGGACCCTGTGAGTCCCTTCGCTTTCAAAGCACACACGACGATTACGAATGATACTTTCCGTCTTCCGGGAGCATCTCATGGCCACTTCTCAGGTCGCGTCTTCGCTACATGTGCTCGCAAACCGAGAAGGCTTCTGGCGTCCCATCAAACCCAAACTATACCGGCGCCATGTTGAACGTGCGTTGTTGCAAGATTTTCACCGACCAAACAAATACAACGAAAGCAAACCGGCTCTAGCTTCCAACGTACATCGACGGCACCTTCCTTCTTCCCTCCCCCCCCCTGCCCCCCCCCCGATCCGCAGTCAGAAGTCAAGACGCTGCGTACTCAGCAGCCAAGTCAATCCAAGAGAATCCAAGAGTGAGGGGCGGGGCGTACTTCTCCTCTGCCCGGGTTGAAAGAGCGGAAGTTTCAAATGTGGGGAGGTTGTGACTCCGACTAAATGACGTCTTGTGGCGTAAATATTGCTAAAAAAAAATTGTTTTCACGGTACATTTGTTTTGTGACACGCTTGTCCCAATTAGGTTGTTTAAAAAAAATCTTTTTTTTCTTAGCAGTTACCCTTTAAATGGTGTGTGTGTGTGGGGGGGGGGGGCACTTGTACCAGAAACGAAAAAAGAACAGACGTCAGGGAAGCAGCAGTCGACTGTGCGTCGGCGTAACAGATGGCTATCGCGAGAGAGAGAGAATCAGCGAATGAATTGGCGATACGGCGATCGGCTCTTTCTACTATGCTCGTCATCTCAATATTCGACCTAGACTGTTCGGGAAAGAGCTAGAGCGATACTGACTATACTTTGTTTCACTTTAGGTTCGAGACGATAAAGCCAACCAAGCAGCGACAAAAGCGCACTTTTTGCACCTGATTGGCTCCCCGGTGATGCACTCCGTGACGTTTCACCTTTGCCGCTATTTGATTGGCTCTGTTGTTTCGTAGCAGACGCTGGGCTCCGACTTCATGTGAAACGGAGTATAGGCAAAATAATTCTGGCCTCCTTATCTTTTACGCTCCGGGGTAAAAGTATATGTGAATCTTCTGGATAAACAGAGAAGCGTATCTTCTCGATCATGCACGCGGCAATATCTCTGAATTACAATTAAAAAATCCCCGCATCCACACATTAAAATAGTGGTACATCTGCAACCTGTTTCGACGTTCAGTTTCAATTAGTCTTTCACATTCACACACAGCAACCGCTGATAGTATTTTATCATAATGAAATGTTTAGCTTGCTTTTACTATAGTTAGGCACAAACTAACACAGTAATAACAACTTCTTATAGTTTAAAATTTCACTCTGAAATCAAACTAATCCCTTCAAAGTAAAAGTCTGTGAAAGCAATTAAACCCAAACAAAAACGTAATACAACAACATTATCACAATCACCACAGATGATTACAAGAAGATATCACACTCGATTGTAGTAACTTGGAGCGCTTGATGCTGCTCTAAAACGTTGAAATCAACATTTTTTCATTCGAATAGAAGTTTTATATTTGTCTGCGACACAAACAAATGAGGTTCGACTTTGGTCAAGGTGAAAGCAAGAGCGTTCTCGGCTGCTGATTGGACATGACGTTAGAACGTAATCAAACATTAAGACATTTTGGACCTATTCGCGAGTTCACAATCGGGTTATATTTTATGAGAACATCTCGCCAACATAGAAATAGCGAGAGAGGTCTCGCGGCCTCCGATGTGCTTGTCCTTACTACTCCTTAACCTACCGATCAATGTCAGCTTGTGAACGGCAATGCAACTTGAGACTTGCAAACAAAGCGCGGTTTGTAAATGACTACCAACGTAAAAAAGCAAACGATCACGATTTCAGCCTGTGTCCCATTCCACTTCGCCACAGCACTCGGTTCGTAGCAGACGACTGTCTTTTTTGGTCTCTTAGCAGACAATGCACGGAGTTTCGTTGCTTTATTTCCGTCTGCGAATGACGCTTCGTAGCAGAACAACTGCCTTCTTCGCTCGCGTTAGCAGATTAATCGTCTCCGAGCGCTATCTTTGTTTGCTCCGCGAGAGGCAAATTAGATCTCGCCTGAACAAAATCGGGCACTGGAGAGCTTGTAATCAATCCTGGAATTTCAGGAAAAACTCAAAGCTCCACTACCAGGAGTATCATTGCGACATACTTTTCAATGTTTCAAAAATATACCTGTCGTACAGCTGACAAACTTCTGCTGCGCATTTGTTAAAATGTGCCGCTTTAAACGGCATGGTAAGTAGCTACCGCTCCTCGTGGCCTACAAAAACAAAAATGTCACATAAAGGAATGTTGGTTATTCCCATCTGTACTTGAACCTGGGTGTAGAAGGCCGATTTCGGTTTGTTCTTGGTAAAACCAGAAGCAACAGCGCGAAGACGCTTGATTTCTAGTACCCGCTGCTTTCTTTCGCAGCACGCACAAGTAAAGGTCACCAGACCATCAACGCTACAGTCCATCAGGAAAAAATCATTCCGGATTAAAAGGCCCCTGTTTGCCACAATGCATGTGTGGCCCTGTTTCTCAAGAATTCCATCCTTTGTCCTTCCGGCGTTTTCCATGTTAAGCCCGTGCTGCCTAGAGGCCGACTGAAACGGGGTTTTTCGAAGCACGGCATTAAGTAGAGCCCCATGTTATGACGCATTGCCGCTGCGTCTACCTTTTCAGCCTTTGTTTTAAAAGAGTGACAAACGGTACTCGTCGCCATGCCTATTCTGTGGTACAACCAGGCGTCGGAGAGCGACTAACCCCTTGTCGTCTTTTCGATGGCTCCACAGACGTCTGCAGACAGAACAACCCTTGCTTCTTCCACAAAGGCATCAAAGTTCGGCGCAGTGGTTGGGAGAAGTAGCCGCGTGAGTGTAGGTGGTCTGGGCAGAGGAAGCTCCTCAGCTGCAGCTGCGGCCACTGCACTCAAAATACAAGATGGCTAATGGCAACTGTATGGTATCTTGTTTCTGCCGCAGCAAATATGGTCAATCCATTTGGCAGCCATATAAGAGCTGATTTATAATCACACCTTGCAGCAAACGATGCGCTCAACAAAATTATACCTAACGAAGATTCACAGCGGCGCAAGCGCCTTTGTTGCAAATATGCGCCCATCCCAGCAAACATCAACCCACCGAGCAACCAAGGCGCTCCTCCATGTCGGCTACTTCTCCCATAAGCCTGCACAAAGTGGTGAAGCTTTATGAGCTTGAGTCAGTGCGAAGTGGTAAAGCTCGACACGAGAACTTTGGCGCAAAGCATGAAACCATCATTGCAGCTGTCTTTAAATCTCAGTGGGCGCATTAGAAGAGGTTGGAGTGGGCAGCGCTGCATTATGTGACGTAACACAAATGCTGCCGTTGGTGGCACTGCCAACCAGGTGCCAATGCGGAGCAGCACGTCCCTTTCAGGTGTTGCACGCTTCCAATACTCAGAGCACAGCTTGAATGACAAATGAGGAATGTCACCGCTAATGTGCTTTGTTTGTCTGGTGCTTAAAGAATCAATTCAAGAAGCCTCTAAAAGAAACGAAAAGGCAGTTAGGAACAGATAACAAAGCTATCTAGAAAAAAAGCAAATGTTCGTGCACCAACTAAAAGGGCGGAATTTCTCAGTGTGCCGCAGAGCAGCTGATCGATAGGCTAGTACCTCCAGGAGTTGTACCAGGAGGCTGCCCTCGGGTAGTTCCTTTTCCTCCTTTTCCCTCACATTTTTTTTCCTTTTCACCTAAAAAAAATGTCTATTTTTTATTAGGATGAAAGCGTTACTTGCCCAATTTAGCGAAAAATCATAGTAAATGGCAATAAACACACGATTGCGCGGCACGCACCCCTCAATGGCCGACCTATACTTGTCTCATTACCTTGGCGTCGTCCTTGCGGTCGTCCTTGCGGTCGTCCTAGAAGTCGTCCTAGACCTGTAAGACGACCTCATTTGTCACATTACGTGAAAAACAAGCGGCGTCGGCGTTGTTGTGCCCAAAAGATGGCCATAAAAATAATCATCGAGCGTCATCAAGCGTCATCGTACGTCATCATCGTGATGCCACCACCGGAGCCCATTGTGCAAAAGGTACGCTTCGGATTTCATCTCTGCTCGTTGCGTACTTGGTGCTATGGACTGTGAGGCGTACGCGTCTACCTCTACGGCCTCAACATCGGCAGCAGCGTCTACACCTACGGCGCGCCTTCCGCAGGAAAACGTTTCCGCCAACGCAAAAACGCCACAGCCTTTTAAATGTCCTACCTAAACAGCGTCATTCACGACGTCGTCCTTGACGTCGTTCTTGACGTCGTCATAGAGGTCGTCCCAGAAGATCATCCTACACATCGTTTTTGACATCGTCCTCTAGGCGTCGTTCTCGACGTCGTCCAAGGCGTCGTCCTCTGGACATCGTTCTTCTTAGAAGTCGTCCTTAAGGTCGTCCTACAGGTTGTCCTGCAAGTCGTCCTAGACATTGTCCTCGACTGTCTTTTGCCTTCCTACACGAAAAAGTCTTAAGTGAAGTCATGTAATATTTTATCATCGGATTCGCCTGGCTAGATTACAAAACAAAAAATTGGAGTGTGTGTCTAGAGCTTAGTCTGCCTAACCTATAACTTAGTATTCTCAACGGGCGACTTGTTTCCCAGCTGTAGATGAGCAATTAAGCCAGTGCAGTACAACCGCTAGCCTGGGGTCCTTAACGTGCACCACGCAGTAGTGATACACGACAGCACGCCGGTACGATGGTCATTCAGAACGAAACGGGCACGGGTGGGGATTGAGCTCAGAATCCCTGGGCTCTGCAGCGCGACCTTTCGCTCCACGTGCTCCGAGCTGTTGTGCGCTAGACCACTTGGCCACAGATTTCCGGCTAGATTACAGTGGCCTAGAAGGGGGTAGTGAGCTCACCGCCCCCTCTCGTTTGTGCTTCGAGGTGAGGCGGTGTTCGTGGGTTGTCCCGGGGGCCGACGGGGGCGCTGCTGTCAACTCCTCCTGTCCCCACCTGACTCAATGAAAATAGGTGCCATCCATTCATCCATCCATCCACCCTGAAGCGTCCTGTATTCCGGCTACGCCCAAGCGTGTGTGTTTTTGCGTTCGGCTTCAGTGTTGGCGTTGAGTGAGTGACTGCGGTTCCCGTATGCTCGTCTGTGGGCCTTTGCTTTGAGGTCGCTGTTATTACTGCTGTATTGCGGTTTATTTTTTTTTTTTTTAGAAGGGAGTTAGCACGAGGTTAAGTAACTGCCACTTAGGTTAACGAACATGTACTCTAGGTGGTAAAGGCTTGGGAAAAGGACATCTTGCAACATTTATTTTATCATCCTTTAGCTTTTCACTTCCATGTTCTGACACTTTGAGGAGGTTCAAAGTAACTTTCAGCAATTGACGACTAAAACGTTGTACACACAGCCCTCGACTCACTGGCATGGCTCTTTCTTCTGAAGATCCTTTCCAGCATCAAAAATGAAGCAAACAATGAAACTGTTAGCGAGTTGGCAATGTGTCCCAAAGAATATAAAACAAAACTTCTGCGACACCTTATGTGAAATTTATCAATTTGCTAGAGTTTTGTATGAGCCCTTGCGGGGGCACGTCAGTGACAAGGAACGCTCATATTACTCAACTATCTTTCTTGCTGTTGCCTAAAGGTAGGCCACCAAACACTGTTTGCGAAAAATTACTCCCACAATAAAAGAATGCTGAAGATGCTTTCGAGCATGGATTGGTGCCGTGACACTGCCAATGGTATCGACCAAAAAAGGGGCCACTTAGACATCATCTCCTAAATCTAAAGCGAAGATGCAAGCTTTGCGTGGTGAAGAGCATCAAGGAATGCGCTGAAGGTACAGAAAGTAACGACGATTCATGGAGAGAGCGTCTACTCTATTTGACCGTGTGGTGCATACGGGCCCAGAAAGCCAAGCTCTTTATTCAACCAAAGATTATCTTGTGGCTTAAGACGAAATTGTATGACCTGCCGGAAATCGATAGCATCATGGCCAGTCGAAAAGCTGCTTGGCTGTGCGGAACAAGATGACAGCATCGACGGCAACGAAGTGACCAAGCCACTTTTCAACCATCGCAATGATGCCGTCGTCAAGTGGAGCTGTTTGTCCTCCAGCATAACAATAAAATTGTTAAAACTTTTAATTGTAGATTTTTATCACAAAGAAAATGACTGGTTTCTAAACCTTCCTTTTTTTAAATTGAGGCTGGCATCTTACTTGATGCTTTATTATGTGACACACTGTTGGTCATACTCGGTCCGCGAAGATGATGGCAAAAAATTGAGATAGTACAGGACTTTAACAGGATGTCTTATGGTGTCGGTGGAGAGTGTTTAATGCAAACGGTTTATTAAGAAATTTGTTTATTGGTAAAAGTTCCATAAAACACTTTTTTACATGAAAGGTCAACAATCTTCCACGGAGCATGCTTCTTGCTGACAACCTTTTTCTCTGCCTTCCTCCCACTCCTGCGGCAGATGCGTGAACAGCACTTGAAACTCTTTTTTTGTATTAATGTGCAATAACGTCGCAACCAGGTGCTAACACATGTAGTTCCTGCAAAATTATGATGTTCTTATCAGGACACTCACGAGCAAATCAAATATAACTCATACACTGTCACACTGTACAATAGCGTCTTGCTCATGCAACTTTGGTAATATTAGAACAATGTGGTTACAGCTTGACAAATTGGCAGCATCAATGCTCAATAAGCTTGATGAGCTAGCAGATTTGACGACACAAAAAAAAACTGGTTTACTGGCCCTCCTTGTATGGCAAACATTACTTGCAGTTCTGGGATATATAAGTAACTGGTAGCTCCATTACCGTGAAAATTACATGTGGCCCCATCAGCGGCGTGCGCAGGTTTTGCTTTCGGGAAAGGGGGGGGGGGGCGAAGCGAAATAGCAGTTCTATCAGGTGCCTTTTATGTTCTTAAACTAGCGTACATTTTGTGCCACATCCGTTCAGAGAAAGTCCTTTGCGTTTTATATTTCGAGCACCTCGTCTATGATTTCAGCGACGCCGGCGTCAGGCTTTCTTATGTTCAGAATTATTCATCGCTACTAAATCAAACAAAAAAATGAAAGTACATAGGCAACAAATAATGCGCGAAACAAAGTTAACCCTTTCTCGGGCACCGAGTTAGGCCAAACACACAAAACACTTTCACTGAAGACGTTGCACAAGTCCTCCCGACGCTGCGGGTGACGCAGCATGGAGTGTCAGGCGTGCTGGCACGCCATGCGGAAATGTAGCCTTGACAAGAAGCCACGCCGCACCTGGGCATAGGCCGAGAGGCGAAATCAACTTTATAACTGGCCAGCGTTGCCGCAGCTGCTGTTTTCAAAATGCTTGAAAAGGGAGGTGGACGTTTAAAGATGTTTTCCAACGCATTTTTTCTTAAGTCCGATGGCGTGAGGCGACGTATGCAGTAAGGAAGCGTTTCATGCACGACATCTAGGAATTACCTTTAAGATAGAATCTACAACACAAAAACAAGTAATCGCCTACTTTTCAAAAACTACGAATCTTAAAAATAAATAGCGTCAAGACGGACGAAAACGAGAAGTAACACAGTTACCTGACT
>JAZHYW010052666.1:0-31744 GCA_037355805.1 Ixodes ricinus
TTTTCAGCGCTGCCAGATTACAAGGTTCTCAACGTGCGCTGTAATTGTCGACGCAAATACTACAGAAATAAAATTAAAATACCGAATAAGTAAACAAAACGTGTTTATGTGTCAAATCCAAGGCAGCTAAAATTTTTAAGTGCAAAATAGATATGTATTTGAACCCTCTGAACTGCGCTGAATGCGAAACGGCAGACTGAACTATAGTCGCGGTCAGCTTTCTGTGGCATAAGAGAAGAAGGGAAGTGAGCGCGTTCACAGCTTCGATAGCGCTCAAAGTGGGCGAGAGTATTATCGCCTATAGCTTTGGCTGCATTGCCACTGGAAGTTGACCCCGAGTATAGCGGCGTCTCGAGAGGTGTCTTGTTTTTTCTTGTCGTTATTTTCTGCCAGGTCCCAAAAAATGGGGCGCTTTTCAACTTGACGCCTCGGCGCGCGCGTCTGATTCTGGGTCGGCTAGAAACCAGACTACAGAATGCGCACGCCAATACGCATTCGGTAGTTTTAGTTTCAATGACGCGATTTGGTTACGTTCATAATTACTAATGACTGGCCCCCTCGTGCCTGCAGCGGAAGGTATACCGAGATTTATTATCAGGACAAGAACAGGACATCTTTCATTTAGCAACAACATAGAATGGCACAACGATAAAACCGCCCCCCAAATATTTCAACGTTCTCAAAAAGGGAAAGGGGGGGGGCGGTTTTATCGTTGTGCCATTCTATGTTGTTGCTAAATGAAAGATGTCCTGTTCCCACCCTCGTCCTCGCTGTTTTATACTTTCAAGTTTTGTATTTTTTAACCAACACACTCGTTTTCAATTGTAATTAATTATCAACGTGTAATAAAACATAATATATTTTAATCGACAACTACAAACACCAGTGGGTTTGCTCTGTTGTTAGTGAAAATTAGACAAATTACATTGTGACAAAGGTTTACGGTTTACGGCCCTTTTTCTAATCTAGAAATTGGAGACTTTGGGTTGCTGTTGCCTAGATAAAGCTCCCCTAAAAATGGCACTTTCCCCTTTTGGATTATCTTGTCGCGAGGTTGATACAAAAAAGACCTTTTTGCACTATGCTTGCCCAGCGAGAACTTGAAAAATACAGTTGTATACGCGGGGTCAACTTTCTGTGGCAATGCAGCCAAAGCTATAGACCTTTTTCGCAAGGGCGCCGCCATCTTGAATTGTCATCACTTCCAGTATGGGCGAAAACATATTGTTTTGCCGTCGCCACGCCAATAGAAGACATTTGAGACATAAACGTAACCGTCACACATTTTCGTTTTGCCTCCCTCTCTTTTTTAATATTTGCAGGTTGAAACGTTTTGATATTTTTTCGTCGCCCATACCGGATATGCCTACTTGGCGGTCGGGGGCGAGAGTAAGCAGAAAAGGTCTATAGGCGATGATGCCCTCGCCCACTTTGAGCGCCGATCGAAGCTCTGCACGCGCTCTCTTCTTTTCTCTTATGCCACAGAAAGTTGACCGCGACTGTAGTAACGCTGCCAATCTGTCACGAAACGCGTATAATGTCGAACTCACATGCGTCAAGGGTTGCGCGCATGCACAGTAGGTATTTCGAAAAAAGGTCCATTAAAACAGTGTAGCAGCTAGAATGAACACGGCCTTTGTTCCGGTAAAAATAAAAAATAAAAAATACCTGTGAAATCGTGTCCAGCAGTCAGCTGTTACCGCCACATACTTGAGGTTTCTAAACTTCTCACGAAGGCTTGCCTTCATCTTCTGGAAGCTTGCGTCCATTCTCGCCATTATCATCTTTCGCGTGGGCACCTTCTTTTCAGGAGCAATTGAGTTCAAAAGGCTCACAAACGATGGCTCCTCCACGACGGAAAAGGGCTGTAGCGTCCCTACCACGAACGTCTCCACAAGCTTGTCGAAGCGATCTTGCGAAACGGGACCTTGGTGCATGCTGTCAATCTTCATCTGTTTCAACACTGGTCTGTCGGTGCAGGAGATCGTCGCCTCGCTCTTTCTTTTTTTGAAAGCACCTCAAACTCTGATAGTTTGTGTGCATGGAGGCTCTGACGAAGAAAATAAATAAAGGGCATAAGAATGGCGGCGAGGCATCTATGCCGATTCCTGATTGCAGTGTCCCGCCTTTCCGAGATGCAGCTATTCTGCATCTCGGAAAGGTGTGCTAGCCCCTCGAATAATTTATGACGACGTCTCTTCGCCTACAAACATGCCTTCAGTCTCGTGAAAGAGAAAACTATTCAATATTAGCCCACCCGCTTAATATATTAGATTATAACCATGGTCGACATGTTTGCGGAATGCGTTAATGAACTTATTAAGAAGTTTTGGGAGCGCTAGCCATAAAGCAACGAGGGCAGTGAAACATCGGCAAGTTCTAAAAAATACCCGCGATCTCTGAACATTGTGAAAAGCGAGCTGAAGAGAAAACTAATTATAATCGAGAAACGTACTCACCTTGATGTGCTTTTTCAAGTTGGAACTAGACGTCTTTGATGCGCGAAGCAGCTTAATTTTCGGCATGCACAGTAGGCATTGAAACTGTAAATTATCTGATTCTGTCTCCTTAAGTTGAAACATTTCCTTCAGTCCGGGCCATGGCGACGGAGTTTCGTTATTCATGTCCATCTCACACGCAGAATGAGTCGGAGATGGTAGTCAATCGGCTTTTATAAACTACAGCGTGCGAACGGGGAGTGCTGGAACACAACCAGCCAACCAACACCCCTCATCTTTACGCCGGTTTTAGTAACAGTCCGGTTCATACTATTACCAGAGACTGATTTACTTCACTATGTGGAACAGGACACCGGTTACCAGCACACTGGTTATAATCACTTGCTGCCTCTTATGAGCAATAACTCCTAGTTTTTCTGCGAAAAAAAAAAGGTTTCGTGTTTGTAAGTTTTCGTTCCAGGTTTAAAACTTTTTTTTTATTTTTTTATTATGACCTAAGGGAAGTAAAGACTAATCAAGCGAAATATTCTTCTGTGTGCAAAAGTGGGTCAGGAACTTTCAGGCAGCGAGGGGGTGAGCGAGAGTAAACAATTCCACAAAGGGTGTTTCTTTTTTTTTCTTTTTTTGTAACTAGAGAAACGAGCAAATCGCTTCGCCCCTAGTTGTCCACTGTTTTAAACGGATGTCCCCCCCCCCCCCGCTGTCGGGAGGGGCGCAGTTAGAGTGCCTTCATGCGCGCTTCGCATAGAGTGATGCCAACTGCCTGTATCCCTTTCCCACACCCTCTTCCACCGCCATTTTGTTCCTCATTGTTTCCCCGTGCGCCGGAATGTGGCCTTTGTGTCCATCGCCGGGGGGAAAAATGCTAATCCTCCCTCCGTTGGTTCCACAATGCTGCTCCGAACTTGTGAGATAAGGTGCTTGTTTCCGGGAGGGTTATAAGCCCCACGGATTATCACCGAGAACCAAAATGGCTGCTGGTTTGTCGGCGAGTGGTATTACAAAGGGTGGCATCACCCTAGCAAAGCGCACAGGAAGGCTCCCTAGGCGCAGTCGTTCGTTCAAGCTTTGTAAATAACAACACTATGAAAAAAAAAAAAAGGAGGACGAACGGAATTAGTTGGTAGCCAAAGGTTTTTTTCGTCTTCGAGAAGTGAGACAGTGTCGCCTTTTAACGGATGTCTCTTTGGGTCAGAAAGGTATTTTTTTCTTCTTTTTTTTTTTTGAAGTTTACTGTGACGGATGTTGGTTCCGTGCAGGGATAAGCTTGTGCAGGATTTTGAGATGGATGGGTAAATAGATGGACTGATAAGTGGAAAACCCACCGTTTTAGGAAATCGAAGGTTTAGAAGTCTTAGCAGCGAGATATGGCATTGCCTGGGCATTGCGTGCTCGAGCGCAAGTTGTTGCACCTCGAGCAGAGAAGCTAGATCCTCCATCGAGCTTAGTGACCTAAATTTAGTTCCCCTGACGTCTCCAGTTTTGTGCACAAGTTCGCTATTCTAAACGTTAGATCAGGCGTCGTGACCTTTTCCCAAATATTAATGTATTTCACCAGTTTTGGTCAAAAGTAACGAGTAACGAGTAACGTAAATTGATAGCCGATACCGTAAAAAAGTAACGAAAATACTTTACTCGTTAGTCATTCAGAATACTAACGAGTACGTTACTGCGTTAGTCAGAAAAGTAACGCGTTACCAGTAACGTCGTTACTAGTAACGCGTTACCTCCAACACTGCTTCATCATTACCATAGCAGGGGAGGTCATTGTCATTTTGTATTCTACTGTGTCCTCCTTCCCAGAATTCGGCCTTGTGGAGGCTTCTCAACGACGGCTTCAGTGACTCGGTATCTCGTTAAGACAAGGAAAGGTCAGCAATGGCGGCTGTAATCTGGCGCGTGTATAAAGCGTCTGTAACCCTTGAGGATAAATCTTTAGACCCACCAGACTTATGATTTTTATTTTTATAAATGAGTTTTTTGCTATTTCCTCACCATTTTCATTTATTTAGAAACAACAGTAGGAAGTAATGTATGACAATAATTTAAATAAAACATTCTTTGCTTCACTTAGTACTAACACACGTCAGTTTTGTTTTCATATAGTGGTGTGTTGTTTAATATAACAGGTGAATTTCACCATTTTGTCCATTTTAAACAGATCTGCTTCCTTAAAAACACTTGGAAATGCGTGACAAAACACGCTGTATAATTTCACCGAATATGTGGACCTACTAAAGCGGCATTTATTTTCCACTCTCGTTTCAAAGCTTTCTGTAAACAAATGGGGTTTTTACTCTTTTGGGCCTGTTTTCATAAACATCAGGGTGTCATAAAATGAAATGTGACAAAATGTCTTGGAAAAGGTAGTGTTTACCTCGCCAACATTGACTAGGGTTCTGAGGTTTAGGATAAATCCTAAGAAAGTATGAAAAACGCCCGCCGGTAAATTTTAGGTCAATTCGAATTTTTTCGGTAAACATCAAACCTCCAATATGCCAATGCATATTGAGGTTTGTTGACTTACAATATAAAAACGTATTTCACTATTAGCTTGATCAGCGCACATGGTCAATATTTCTGGGAAAAGGCCACCACAGTCATCTTTCTAATCTCGGACCATTGTAAGAAGGAGTCCTTCGGATTACATCGTCAAGGTTCATTCAGTATAACATGTCATTGTACTTTTAGGTCGCGTCAACAGTCACTGTTTTGGTTTACAGTTTGGGGCATAACATCTATGTTTTAGAGCAAGAAGAGGTGGGGTGTTTATGTAACATTGAAAGCTGTACACCATACGAAGAGCTCAAAATGGGCAAAAAGGGCAGTTGAAACTTCTCTTTTACATACTTTACCTCTTCACCTCGGTCGGCCACGAAGTAGGTTGATGGAATAGGGAGGAATTAATACAGGATTCTCAGCAAAGACTTCCACTAGTTTATTGCCTTTAAGGTATCGACATTTATCAAAGCAACACTTGTTTGCAACTCTTGACGTGGGACGAATTAGTAAGAGCGATGGCACGAGACGCAAACTACAGATGAGAATATATTAGGTTGCAAATGCCTTCCAATGTGTAAATGATTTTCTGGTTTTCATAGACGCCGATGCCTTGTCCTTTCTTTCGGCAATGACTCAAGTTTGAGGCATTTTTAGTGATTGCCGTTCGCCATTTTTCCTGACTCATAAGGTGCCTGAGGCAGGATGTATCCAATTCTTGGATTTGATTTAACTATTTGTCCAGGCATGTTTGGGGGGGGGGGCTATGAACCGCGTGCTGGAAAGCCGCTGTTTGCCCTCCAGTCCGCCCCCTCAATCATTGTTAAGCGGGCGATTGCGAGGACTTGCTATACACATGCGCTGCGGAGGTCTTGCTGTCACAAAATCCAACATAGCTGTGACAGGAAAACTTAATACCTCGCAGATGCTGGATTCCCTCCCACTTGATAACAGCGGTCGCAGAGTCTCCGCTCAAAAATATCAAGGGAAGGCCTGTGACAAGTGAAGAAGAGGTCAACAAATGAAAGGAAAGGGAAGAGAAGAAAGTTTGCAGTCATTCCCTATATACACGGCTTGGCCCCACAACCTAAAACGCATTGCGGGCAGGTATGACGTCGACGTTTTATTTTCTGCTCCGGACAAGTTGTCCGGTTCATGCGGAACTGTTAAATCCTCTTTGAAAGAGGTGCGGGGCATAGGGCATCGGGAACGTTTCATCACGTGTTATGAGGGGGTGGTTTATCCTCTCCTCTAACGTGTGGCAAGCGTTACGTTGGCCAGACGAGCCGCTATCTCAATGACAGGTTAAGAGAGCACGCTTACAATGTCTCCACAACCGTGTGTGGTCATTTGGGCATTCATTGCCGCGACTGTGGTTGACTACCCGACTTTCAACGGTGTCAGGTTGTTATGCGTCACAGGGAAGAACTTACTCGTGAAAATCTGGAGGTGGTTGAGAAAGAGAGGTTGGACGCTGCATGTGTAAGCAGTCCATCTGTGGCCCTATCTGGCAAAGAGATAGAATTTTCTAGTTCTCTGGCTTACTTGTTTTTTACATGTGCTCTGTACGGCTGTGAAATAGTGCCTTTTTATTTTTTATTGGGGTTGTATCCCGTGAGCTGAATACTTCCTTTAGTTTCTTCTCTTTTGTTCGTGATAACGCAAGTATATATTCCGATTTGGCGATCAATAAACTCATTTGTAGGTCAGCGCTGCGTCCCGTGTTACTTTTTCGTCTAGTCCTCGTCTTTTCACGCTGTTTTTAATTCTTAAATATTAAATCATAATAGCGTGCTTTATTTATTTTTCGCTTTTTTATCTAAGATATAAGTTTACTCCCCAATATTACTTACGTATAAATCTATTTTTTTAATCAGAATCACAGCGTAATTAGATTATGAGTTTTGGAGAAATGAAAATAAAACAAAAATGAACTTAGAGTCTTCGTTGTACGTCCCCCCTTTCTGTGTATCTTCCTCATGTTTATGAACTTAGGGTAAACTCCGAATTTTGGCTTAAACTAAACGCCGTAAAACACCCCCCGAATTTCTCGAAAAATAAACTCCGGAAATACAGATTCCTACCGATAGCACATACAGGTCTCTTTTTTATTTTAAACCGATCCGTGAGATTCAAATGTAGGCCAGGATTGTTTGGCGTCGTATTATCCTATAGGCCAATAGAGCTCCTTGCAAACAAGCCCCCACGGAGTGCGGGCACAGGCGCATTTCCGGCATGAGGTGTTGGCAACGCGCCTGTGCAGAAACCAGATTCGCGTGAAG
Source organism: Ixodes ricinus (assembly GCA_037355805.1). Taxonomy (NCBI): domain Eukaryota; kingdom Metazoa; phylum Arthropoda; class Arachnida; order Ixodida; family Ixodidae; genus Ixodes; species Ixodes ricinus. The sequence goes on from JAZHYW010052666.1 coordinate 7,241, forward strand.
CAGAGCATGTGCGCATGCGCACTGCCAATACCTGCGGCGTGACGCCAGGGCCGCGTGTTAGGAGGTATGTACCAACATTTTTAGAAAAATAATCCGTTTATAGGGGGGTGCGATTTATAGTTCATCTTTTCTCTGAAAACGACCGTTCAAAGGGGGTACTACTTCCATAAAGTCGCGACCTATACTTGCCTATACACGGAAATATGTATTACGGCAAACATCGAAAAACCGAAAAACAAAACAATAATACTTTGTATAATTTTTACCACTTGAATTTAAAACAACGAGAGCAACCACTTATCCAATTAGATATTGGGTTAAGATTGCAATTACGAAAACTGGTTATTTTTCAGTTTTTACAGACATTAAAACTGAGAAGTGTTCCATAAAGGATTACATAATCGCAGCCCCAAAACTTGTCCGCCTCGTCTGTGTACGGTCTTAATCGCAGTTACCGGGAACAGGGGCAACGCTTGGCATCAGACGCTATCAGAGCATTCGGCATGGCAAGGCTGCAGTATAGTGATCCGGACGGTCTGCAGATTCTATGCCAGGCTGGTAGGGTCTTCTGCAGTACCCAAGAACAGACGCACATATGGTCCCGCTAACGGTTATTGATATAGTATGCTTCGTGAAGAGATAGTATACTTCGTGAACAGTTGGACTTTTCTAAACACACGTAAACCAATCTCAAATCCTGGAACACAACAGGGGCTCTCGGAACATAATCCTTGTTTTCAAGAAAACGCAAATGAAGTAAATGTATACGTACCTAGAGCAATGAGCAGCAGTTAATACAAACTGGCGGCTTATTAAAAACGCCGCCACAATAGAATCGGTCTTCCGAAGTATACAGCCCCACCATCCACGGCCAGTGGCCCGGAGTCGCCACGGTACCATTAATAATTCGCTCAGAAACGGTATCGAGCATTCCACGTCGTCCACATATCTTCTTTAAATCATCTGTGTCCTCGTTGGTGTATCTCGAGCATACCCTTTGCTATAAATGGCAAGTAGGGATAACAGTTTTTATATCAGGGCATCTAGGCGCTTTTAATTATTAATAATAACTAATTAAAATGAATAATTCGGGAAAGTTTTTTGGGCTGAGGTTGATCAGTTTACTTATACTCCTTTCATAGAAATTCAGCTGTGCAGGAATACTGAAATGATTACACGTCGACTGCACGAAATAATTTCAAGCAATATTAGGAGACTCACCGGGAAGGTTGACATCAGCTTTCTTGAGAACTATAACCACATTTTTGATTAAATCCTTCCTGTTACATTTATTTATATCATAAAATTTATGAATATTGGTGCGGTTTGCAGGATATAACAAATAAACAAAGATAAAAGCAATAAACCATGAATGAGATTATTTTCTTCAGCCAAAATCTTAAGCAAGTTATAGTTTTGTGAAATAAACGAAGAGCACATCCCAGTAGAGAAAGATTTCTGTCGCGGTGTAACAATTAATGAACATCTCATAGCAGATTATTTTAAAAAGCCCTGAAAATAAAGAAAACAATTAACAATTTGGATGGATCACGCGTGTCAAAAAATATTTTACGCGAAAAAAAAATCATTTTAGAGCAATATTGACGGCGTTAGGTGCGGTTATGTCAGCAGTCACCTCCTTGCCACTAGTTTTTTTCTCTCGACATTTCGGGCGCGTGGAGGAGAGGTGGATCTGCTTCACTTCCACCACCGAGGTGCATTAACGACGGACATGGTCATTCCGGAATTACATGTGACGTCATGGAGTTCGCGCCCAGAATTTCAAATAAATCTCTCGCCTTCCATATGGTTCAAAAATATGTTTTTACCTAAAAATTATTTGTCGACACGCGTGTGCCAACCAGACTGTTCAACATTTTATTTCATTTTTAAAGGCCCTTTAAGGAACTGTAGAAGTGAACAAAAGGAGGTTGGTCACACATTGTTATCAAATACATATTCTATTCCTGAGACCTTTCTAAGTACTCTATTTGCTTCGTGGAAACATTACTTTGTAACACGTGCCCATCTAGGCACTCTCAACGATTTTTTGTTTGTCATTTCAGCCTTTTGCTTTTAGGAGCCCAAAACAAATGTCACAATAAATAAATGTGGTACAAATGAGCTCACCATTTCAGAACTGCTGATTGTGTTCAAATGAACGTAAGAGCGTTGTATGAGATCACTTAAGGCCCTGTCACACTGAGGCAACACGACGGCAACCGCAACACAACACGTTGTCCAACAGTCCGGGCAACTTGTGGCTCGCTCCCCGTGTTGTCCGACAAACCTGTCACATCGCGGCAACAGCACGACAACATGGACGACAACTAAAATGTTGCCTCGGTATGACAGCTTTCAACAACAAAAACAGCAGCAACTTGTGTTGGACAACGTGTGTTGCCCTGATCGTTGGCTGAGCGAATTTCGGGCCGGCAACAGGACAACATAGATAGCTTCGATGGTAGAGCTAGTCCCCTATCAATAACGTCTTACTCAAATAAAGGCTTGGAAAACGTTATTTAACAATAATTAGAGCTGGCGTGCAGCTAAAATATTTTCGAATAATGCTTTTGCTGCGTTGTTACGGAAAGCGATTTTCGAAATGGTCACACCTACGGTCGTAAACGTTCAGACTGGTTTTGAAATTAGAACGGCCGAGAGACCAGCTCACATTACTGATAGTAAAATAAAATGGCATGCCTACTCACCCGCTTATAAAGTATAAAAAAAAAAAGAATCCAGAAAACCAAAGAGTTAAAAAATCTAAGCAAAAAACGACCACTCTGATCAGGATTGTTGACGCTGGAACTTGGAAACAGCCGCTACCAGACACCTGATTTGTTTTAAAAATACCCAGGACGTTTCGGGTGAACGAAGCGATCACATAACAGGCGGTAGGCAAGTAGACAGCGTTGAAAAATATTTATTCCACCAATTGTTATGAAGTCCAATCGTGTGGGTGTCGCAGTTTTGAAGCACTGTCAGTTTAGCTCAACACCCCGCTACAAAAGACGCTTTGGGGTACTGCCGGTGCTAACTCAATTTTACAGTAGAAATTGGAGTTGCATGAAAGAACTGGACAGAACCACTTCATACGGTGGCGTAAATCCCGAACATATATCTTCCTCGGTTAGGGCTATCTGCTTTGTCAGCGAATGAAGAACATTTCGATGAAATAAAAGAGCGCAAAATACTCCCGCGTCAAGTTTTCTAATCACAGTCACTGGTTGATGTCGTACCGTGGTTATTCCCGGCCCGTCGAACGCACTAGCACTTTGTAGAGTCACATGTTGCAGCGATTCTGCGCCGCACACGCGAACGAAGGTAAACAATCAAGATGGCGGAGTGTTCCCCGTGTTGTCCTCGCCGTCAACGCGGTGTACAGGGTTGTCGGACAACAAATCGGGCAACACGGTTGCCAGGCGGCACGTAACATGTTGCCCGACTGTTGTTGTTACCGCGATGTGAGAGGGTCGCCGGCAACACGACTTCCCCGTGTTGCCGGATAGAGTTGTCCAATTGTTTCTTCAGTGTGACAGGGGTTTTATGCCCGAGTCCCACTAGAGCGACACACAGAAACAAACGAGAGCGACAAGCCTCAAACACAGGTAGCATGCTCACGATGATACTTTTGGGAGGCGTTTACCGCTCATTCACACTGGAAGCGGATCCCGCGTTCGCAAAGCGGTTGCGAACGCGGTTGTATAAAGATCCAGTACAATTGCACGCGCACTTGATGTCACCAAGTGCGCGTGCAGTTGCTGGATCTTCTGCAACCGCGTTCATGACTCGCTTTGCGAACGCGGATCTGCTCCAGTCGAATCGGCGGTTGATCCTTCGGTGCTCGCGAAGTAAGCACGAGCGATTGCAAGCCTGCCAGCCGGCACCCTCGCGTGCATGGTGCTCGTGTTGGAGCATAGCCACCTTATCCAACAAAGCCTGTCAAATCGCGAAAGACTCTGGATTAAGGCTAGTCGCTGTTGTTTGTTTTAGAGCGCAGCTCTTAGGCACCCGTTTCCGGCCCGAGGCGGCGTCGGCGCTCGGCGTAACCACGCGCTGCATGATGGGTAACTTTCCCCGCTAAATCTAGCGAAAAAGTTTCCCCTCTGAATTTAGGGGAAACATTTTCCCTTGAAATCTAGCGGAAAATTTTCCCCGCTAAATCTAGCGGGAAATTTTGCCTGCTAAATGTAGCGGAAAATTTTCTCCGCTAAATCTAGCGGAAAATTTATCCCTGCTAAATCTAGCTGGAAATTTTCCCTGCTAAATCTAGCAGGAAATTTTCCCACTAAATTTAGCGGGAACTTTTCCCCGCTAAATCTAGCAGGAAATTTTCCCGCTAAATCTAGCGGAAATTTTTCCTCAGTAAAACTAGCGGAAAATTTTCCCGCTAAATCTAGCGGGAAATTTTCCCCGCTAAATCTAGCGGAAAATTTTCCCCACTAAATCTAGCGGGAAATTTTCCCCGCTAAATCTAGCGGAAAATTTTCCACGGTAAATGAAGCGGAAAACTTTTCCCGCTAAATCTAGCGGAAAAACTTCCCGGCTAAATTTAGCGGAGAAATTTTCCAGCTAAATCTAGCGGAAAATATTTTCCGGATAAATCAAGTGGAAAATTTTCCTGCTAAATCTAGCCGAAAATTTTTCCCACTAAATAACGTGAAAAATTTTCTACGCTAAATTTAGCATAACTTTTTCCAAGCTGAATCTTGCGGAAAATTTTCCCTGCTAAAACTAGCGTAAAAATTTCCCCACTAAATCTTGTGGGAAATTTTCCCCACTATTTTGAGCGGGAAATTTTTCCCGCTATATCAAGCGGAAAATTTTTCCCCCTTAATTTAGCGGAAAGTTTTCTCGTTCTAAATCTAGCGGAAAAATTTCCCTGCTAAGTTTAACGGAGAATTTTTTCCACTAAATTTAGCTGGAAATTTCCCTAAATGGAGCCGAGCAGGAGAGGAGGAGGGCATAGCCTTCTCTCCGTACCTTCCCCTCCTCCTCCTCAAGAGCTGCGCTCTAGTTCGGCGTTACTGGGAGTTGTAAACGTCTTTCATTTTTTGTTTGTTGCTCTAGTGCAACTCGGGCGTCACAAAACCCAGTTGGACACGATACAATCTCGCAACGCATCTTGAGCAGCACTCAAATTACTTTCAATATGCATGGTCTTGAATAGTACACACAAAAAAATGTCGAGATGTAAACTAACTATTTTCGCAAACATTTGACAAGCTGGGAAGCAAGTGATGAAGTTATATTCTTTGAAATATTAACGAAAATATAGTCCCCTCGCCTAGATCTTTCTCGGTAAAAATCTAATTCAGCGGTAATCCCTCTAGTGACTCTTTACCACATTCACAAATGGCTTTTCCTAGGAAACCTAGCTGCCACAAGTTTAGTTCACTTCACACGGATCTCGATTCTAAAACATAATTGGAGAATGTAGGCGATGAAGTCTTAGAATAATTATGGCGCAGAGGGGATTTATTCCTTTTAGGCATGGCGCCTGCTGTTCTATCGTCTGTCGGCAGGCCCGCTTCACAAACCGTTCGGATATGAGTGCACAGAGGTGTGGCTTCCAAAACCCGAGATACGCGCCAATTTTTCTCAGGGTCACCCCTCTCTTTAATTGTCTACGTGCTCAGTCGAGCTGCGTGTTGTTGGCAGAAAAAAATGGTTAATTTATCTTGATATTACGGATAAAGTGAATAAACGCAGAATGTGTTATCGCGCAATTCTTCGGTGTTTGTGACGGACATTGCAGTTTTTTCTTTCTTTGGTTATTTTATGTCATTTTATTTCCGCTGTCGTTTTTATGTGGATGTGGGCACGTCTTGTGTTTTTCGTTTATTTGAAATTTCAATCAACTGTTTTAATGTGGACGAAATAACGCCGAAAGCCGGTGTTCGCCTTGAAAATGTTAGAAGACACCAACGTAGTAGAGACAAAGTCACCTAGCTTAGCGTCTATAGGACACATGCAAAATTCTTGACAACTATCATCATCATGCTATTTGGATCCGCCATATTGTTTCTTCTCACCTCTTCCAGTTGTGAACGAGGCGAATCTGCATTGAACTCGGTTTTCGTGATATTAGGACAATTAGTTTGTGCGCTTAATTAATTTCTGTTTAGTTTCGGTTCAAAGAAGAAATGAAAAACAGTGGCGAAATTCTGTGAAAGGAATAGGCTACTTCCGAAATTCCCTGCATGCAACACTGCGTGTGTTGCACTATGGGGCATCTTTGGAAATGGTAGGGTGTACCACACCGTAGCTATGGAGAGGCATGACATGGTTTCGACTTCAATCGCCGCGTCTTCTGAGCAGTGCAATAAAATTTATTCAGCGCTCGCTTATTGCATCCATTCACCTTCGTGACAGCCTTTGTTGAAACACAAACCTACAACGGCCGTATGGACATGCCTAGAGTTAGCGAGGAGTAGGAGTACGGCGGGTCGCGTCTGATCCGTATTGAAAAATTCAGCGAAACCTTCCACTGACATCCGGTAGAAAACTGGTCAAGTTTAACACGTTTTCATCTGAAGCCAGCTTAGTTTACCAGTATTTAATGGAAGAATTGCCGGCAGCTACTATCGGTTACCAGATTTCGCTGGAATATTACCGGCAACCGCTTTCGTTTGCCAGACGACCCGACTTTGCTGGAAGTTTCATCGGCTGTGATTCGTTTCCCCATGCACCCTCTCTTCCTTCCATTGGGTGCGTGGAAACAATGTGAGGGGGACGTTTTGCTGTCTCTTTTGAAGAAAACCGCTTTCTTTTGCCGTCAACGAGCAACGGCAACGAACGGACGCTCAGTGTCGGCTTCCCGTACCATGCGGGCGACCTGTATCTTCCAGAGCAGCTGGGCGTGCGGATAAACAAAACCTTTCAGAGGCCTTTTTCGCGCTTCTTCGTCCGTCCGACTTCAGAAGCATCCAAAGAGCGAAAAATACGCCGGAGATGCCATTGTGTCAGCATCAGGGACGAGACCTTGGCTGTGCCCATGATTTGTCAATGGCGGTGGACGTTGGTTGCGTAAAAATAAAGTAAAATAATCCAGTAACATAATTTTTTACTGGCAGTGAAATTCCGGAAAAAAACATCTTTTTCAATAGGGATACTTCCTGGCAGCCTGGCTACAACTCAAGAGTGCAGTAGGACCCTCCCGAGTGACGGATTTTTTTAAGAAGTCTAGGGAAGTGGTGAATATACACACGCTCGCCTGCACTCTCACAGTAATTTCGTCAAAATTATTTTTTACACTTTTTTCATGTATGCATGGACGTCAACGCAATCGAGTAATCAAATAATTACTCGATACAATTATAACGATCAATTGGGTTCAATGTTTAATCAATACCCGGTCCCACTTCAAACATTAAACAGGTTTGCCCAAAGTCTTTCAATTCAAGATCACTTAATGATTCAAATAATAACACTGCATGCAATTGCAGAATTCCAGTGCCTAACTGTGTTGATGTGGGAAACATTACAATTATGATTGTAATATCTGACATTCCTCACGAATTTTCCATATATGTAGCAATTCAGTCGTTTTGTTCAACGCAGTATCTGTATACGACAAGGAACTTTGCATTAAAATTAACGCTAAAGGTTATCCGAGACCTTGATGTCAGATTTTCAACACTCAATTATTCACGTTTGGAAACTGATACTCAAACTGTAGATTCACTTTAAATCAAATCAAATCAACGTTTATTCAGACAACCGTCGATAAGCAACGTGCATAATATAGTATTAAAGCGAAGAAGGAGAAACTCACAACAAAGATATGTTAGGAATTATGTCTTTCTGCGTTTGTATATAAAGGTCGAAAGTATTTTATTTTTTACATTTCTGCGCATTTTTGTTTACTCCACTGCAGTTGGATCACTGTGTACCCTATTATTTCGCAGCTAGGCATTTGCTAGGTGGCCAACTTCAAGCTTGAGCCAACACATTTCATTACAAAACACGGAAGTTTGCTGAGAACTCAAATGTCGAAGGGCATGCCACAAATATGAAAGGATGAACCCTTAGACCTTTTCGCTTCAATATTAGCTTTGGGCTAAAACTACTTTGTAATGTTTGTTTGTTTGTTTTTCTTTTCTTTTCAGTACGGCACATTTGCCGCAAACCTTGTCTTCCAGAACATCAGTCCTGCTCGAAGCCGATTTCTCATTCCGTAACGCAGCGCTTCCATCTTCACCGTCTAAATAAATCACGCGCGGTGAATGGGGCGCGATCCTGCGCTTACTTTTTTGCGTGATTTGGTTTAGCCGGTGATTTCAAACGCACAAAAACGACAAGAGCCATGACCATACACTTTTGGCCCTGCACGCCTGGCTCCATCGGGTCGTAGCGTTGGCTGGGTTCGGGCTAAATGTAAAATCTAGCAAAGGGTAATATTTTCAGATCTTGCGACGTAGGAATTAGCGGATACCGATTTTACTTTGTATTTCGTAGATATTCGCTAGTGACTCATCGAAAGAGACCCTTGAATTATTGGCGGAACATTCTGAATCTTTCAGACTTGGGGGGAAGTTTAACCATCCAAAAAATCATTTTAGGTAATTGTTGCTCAGATTTTACGCGTTAAGGCCCCCGGGTAATCTTTTTATTTTTTCGATCCTAGATTCTGTTTATATTTTTGAGGAATTAGAGTGTTTTGGTCATTGATCGTGAGAGGGAATGTTTACTTACCGGAAAATGTGCTGACAATAAGCATGAAACCGAGTTGGTGCGAGCTCATATTTCCTACCCACAAGACGATAACACGCCTCTTTCGTTTTTGAGCGTTTAAACCAGGTTATTTCTTATATCTCAGCTATCGATGAATGAGAGAAACCTCTCGCGACAGTTACGTACAGTTATGCAGATACTAAAAGGCTCTCGCGAGCGGGCCTCTTGTTTTTTATAAGGAGCTCTTGACGTCTGGCTTACGTCGGAACTAGCGCTGACGTCAGGACTCGCCCATCTGGAGCAGATAGCGGGGAGCCTATCAACGCAAACTACCGTTATCATCTGTGCCTGAGTCGCCGCGACTCACACGCCCGGTGCGCATACACAATTGGCCCTCTCCTCTCCCTCCCCCCCCCCTCTTTTACAACGCCTACCCACACACACCGCGACCCACTGATCTCTATGCCTATTTGCTGGTTCGCGTTTGACCACGCACCAGCCTATAGACGGGAATGCGGGTATGATCAGTCATTTTATTAATAGAGTTTTATTATCTCTAGCCATCATAGAAATATGACGGACAGCGTTGTGGCGGCAGGGTGCCATAAAAATAGCCGCGGGTCTAGTACACTATACCGTGGGTGATATTTCTTGATTGATTGAAGTTGTTCGACGAAGCAGATTATTGAAACCCAGCGTCAACGGTAACCCCATCTTTGAGGACCCGGCGAAAATTTTACGAAATCGTAGCACCGGGAGAAAGCAGCGCAGCTCGAATCGAAACAGACGCCGTACCGGGAATGGGCCACTCCGCGGTTCGAAATCGTTCACGGGTGGTGGTGTGATTTCCTTGGTGGGGAAGTCTTGTGCTCCCGAACGCTTGGATACGGATCAAGATACACCGTGGATGTGCTCGCAATCATTCGGGGAATTCTCGCAAGTGTATATATTCACCGGGGTCTCTCCACAAACTTGTGTGCCGATGTGCCTGTGAGTGATTTATATATTTTTATACCATATATTTGCCTCTGACGTTCTAAATAAAATGAATTTAAACGAAGTGAATTGTTCACGGCCAATGGATGACGGGGGGCCCCTTTGCCGAAGGTGCACTAGTGCCATAAAACATAAGAGGAGCCGGAGATACGCAAAAGCGTTTGTGCGCCCCACCATCGCCCAAATCCGCTTTCGATGCGAGCTGTGCTGCTTTTCCCCGGTGCAGTGATTTCGTGAAGCTTTCGCCAAGTCTTTTAAAATGAGGCTACCGTCAACGCCGGGCTTCAACAATTTGTTTCGTCAAACAATTTCAATCAAGCGCGAAATATCCCCCACGGCCATTTTTATGGCAGCCTGCCACCACTACTGCCACAACGCTGTCTGCCATGAATAAATGATAGTGGCTGCACCAGCTGTACCCTTTCGAACGGGCGGTAGATTGCGCCACCATACTACTATGGTGTGGCTAGAGGTAATATAGCTGTGCCATAAAGATGGCCGCCAGTGGCCGCATTCACGGAGCGGGCAAACGCGATCCACAAAATTGACGTAAAAATCAGTGCCACGGCCCGACTGAAAAAGGGAGAGGATTCTCGAAACGGCGCATATGGAGCAGGTTGGGCTCCCCCTATCTGCTCCACGTGGAAGAGTCCTGACGTTGGCGCTAGTTCGAATATAAGCTACAAATCCAGCGATCCAGAGAAAAAACAAAACAAAAAACGTCCAATGGCGTGGAGTTATTTAATATCAGCATGGCTGTACATTGTGACGCACGATGTTTACCAGCTCCGCAACTGAAACACAATTGAATGAACCTTTTGACTGAACAATGGTTCTTGTCACATCCCATATCCTGGAGTCCTAAACAAAACGTTGAATTGAAAGTTAAAGTGCCTAACAGCTTAATCCTTCAGATTTCTGTTTGAACTGAAGCCCCTGGATTAATCACGAGTGCTCATCGAGTTGGTTTTACTAACTGATGGGAAGTACTTTAAGTACATTGTACCTAATGTGCTACTTCATATAAAGTAAAACTTTTTGTTCTTTAATTGAAGTATAATTTCGAGGTGTGCTTTTAATTAACTTAGGCGATGTTTCTTGCGCTTTCAGAGGAAAGTACCACTCACGACTTCAATGTACATTTCCGAAATTGTGTCTTGTTACATTTGTCTTAACAAAATTTATGCTTTAGCAACTCTGAAGATATACTGGACTAGATATTCAACTCTCACCAGAAACACGATCAGATGACGCATGGCTGTGATTGCATTGGGAGTGGTCTTCTCGCAGCATTTCAAACTGTCGCTACTTCTCGCACATTCAGCGCACGCCAGGAAGTTCTAACTATTAGAATAGGACACTCCTCCACGAGAGGATCGCTTGCGGAAACTACGGGGCTAACGCCATGCTCTCCCCTCGCGCGTTTAACCACGTCGAATGTGTGCCACTGCGAGCGGAGCCAAATTCAGAAGTCTGATGGAGAGGGGGAATAATGCTGAAGACATGAAATACTTTTATGATAAGTCTAAAAATAGCACACTGCGCGAAAATTTCGTTAGAAGGGATCCGTTCCTTTGTTTGACTCAGATTGTTTTCATGCACATAACGATGACTACTGAACGATCTCACTGTTACAACGTGCTAACAGGTATACGGTGTCTGGCCAAACCGCTGACGTCCATCTTTATAGTTCCCAGATTTTTGTTCAATTTATGGTAGCTATTTAAAATTCGGTAAGTAATTAGGGTGCTTTTCGAAATCTTGTATTTCCCAGTAGTGCTATATGAATGGGCTGACATAGCTTAAAACTTGCAATCACCATTCTTAAAGTTTAGAACTCTATAGGCTTCATTTCTTCTCAACTGTTGCGCGTGTGTTCATTGGCCCCATGTAATCTGGCAGACTTAAGCACACGAATTAATACATTGACGCCTAGATCAGTTCAAAACGTGTTTCAATATTTGCCTTGGTAATATCTCAATTGTGTAGCAAGCGTTATTCTCTCTGACGATTTCGTCGAGAGTAAGCATAGAAAACGACCCCATGACTCCATCTCACCCCAGCTAGCTACTAAGCTACTTTCCGATTGAAACTTGAAAATAAAAAAATATAAAACGTTTCATACGGTCAGAGAAATAAACGAAAATCCGATAACATGATTTCAAAACCGCTAAAAATCCTACCAACCGCGAAAAGGCCAATTTCATCTTCTAGGTAAACAAAAAACACCCGCTAACTTTAGCGGAAAAGCCGCCAAGTTGACAACACTACTTCCGAGGAGAAATGCTGCTCACGCAATGGCTTCTTTATTCATAAAAGAAATTGCCTGCGAATGTCGATGGCCAATTGTTTGCGATGACACGTTCGGATGGCACCAAGTTCTACGCTATATGCAAGCTTTGTCGACCTGGAAAAATGTCCCCAGAGCTTTCAGTGCAATGCAATTTCGAATCTCACGAAGCATTGAAGGCGAGTTCGTGCGTAGTGTTTTTGTTTTTTGTTTTCCTTTCCGCAGAATGACGTTTTGAGTCTTTGGCATTAATCTGGTTCTTCTGAACGATATTGTCGCCAAGGGCCGTACAAGAAATCTTTCTCATGAACAGCGAGTTCAAGTGAGCTGATGAAAGACACAATGCCTCAGGCAGGTACCGTAACCGACCTATAGCAAAAACAAGAAAGAATTTATTGCTCTCTTGACTCGCGTTCGACAAGGTGCCGATCTAAAACACAGGAAGTGCCGGTCTGCATATATTAGCGTATTAAACCTTGCACTGAAGATTATTGTGCATTAAAAAACATTGTTACGGTAGGGAGTGCGTCTGCAAGCTACCACATGAACACGTTTCCGTTACTATGGCCGCTGCGAAGGTCTAGCCCTTGGTGAAAGAGACGTAAGTCAACGGAACGTTTCCAATTCGTCGTTTGTGTGTAAATTCAAAACTGAGAGAAAAAGCACGCTGACAATGACCAAGCCAAACTAAATCGGAAACCTGGCTGCACGAAGCCCTCTCCCTCGATTTAACGCTGACAGGGGTGTCATATTGAAGTTCGGTTTCAAATTATCGCACGCGAATACAGAAAACGTCACTATTACAACTGACTTCAAGACTGATGACACGGTTCTGCAATAACTTGAATTTAGGTTTATTCACTGATTTCATCATCTGTTGACCTGTTGTAAGAGTTATAAAACTACCTTGCACAGTTTTTACGGTTCTTATCCCGGGCACACAAGCCATTTGTCCCTCCTTCTTGAGACCCCTCATGGTGCTTAATAATCTTCAAAATAAAGCTGTCGACAAAGTGTGATACTCTGACATGTATCGCGGGCTGAACAGGATGATAGCAACTACCACGTAGAGCGGAAATAATACCAGCAAGAAAACACTGCCCTTCTTTTTGGTACATCAAAGGTCCCCCGCTGTCTCCCTGAAAAACAAAAAAAGAAATCGTTTTGTTTGCTATTCCCGGAAACGTTGAATAAGTAAATTGAACACTTTCGCAGATGCAATTCCTCGAACTGAGTCACAAAAGCGCGGTGGTGGTTCATGCAATAGCAACTGCCTTTCCCTATTTCGTAATGCTTTCTGATTTTGTTGTTTCCGGATTTCGTTTTCAACGCCCTGATATAAAACAAAAAAAAAACGGCGAAAAAAAATTCAAAAACTCTGCTGCTTTTACTCTCAAAATAGTAGATCAGGGACAAGTGTTTTTTTATGGTGGCGAAAAAAATATTGCATCAATTGTTGCAATTTTATTATATATGCTCCCTGGTGGGTACAGCAATACTGCACTCATCCGAACGTCCTCGACTGACCGATATTAAAAAAAAATAAATTATGTAACATTTTTTTTTTTTAATATAGTATCAAAGACTGTGGTAAGACAATTTGGTGCAGCGTCGAGTTAGATGCGATCGCAGCACCACCGTTTCAGGCACCGAGGCAATACTGGCACTACGATTCCGGGAAAGGGAAATACCGCAACCGAAACGATGAAAGAGTCGCGCCGCAATTAAACTTCATCCTGACCAGTCCAAAAGACACTGTCCGGTTAAAACCGGAAGTTCTTTGGATCTTGTGATGGTTACTTAGCGGGAGCCTAAGAAATGATATGGGCCATTTTTATTCTATTAAACGACACCCCAATTTGCGTAATCAATGACAGATTATTATACGAAACTCCATGCCAAATTTCGCAATTATCAATGGCTGCGCTCCCATGCCTGATGTGACATCACACCAGGCTTGCAATTAGCCAATTCCTACGCCGCATTCCTTTGTGGGAATGCAATGCTCCCGACTCACCGGGGCGTTAAATTTTACTTGTGCAGGATTTTGAGATGGATGGGTGAATAGATGGTCTGATAAGTGGAAACCAATGTTTTAGGAAATTGAAGTTTCAGAAGTCTTAGCAGGAAGATACGGCATTGCCTGGGAATTGCGTGCTTGAGCGCAAGTAGTTTCCCTCGAGCAGAGAGGCTAGATATTCCATCGAGCTTGGTGTCCGAAATTTAGTTCCCCTAACGTCTGCAGTTTTATGCACAAGATTGCTAATTCTAAACGTTAGATCAGACGTCGTGACCTTTCCCCAAATACCTAATGTATTTTACCAGTTTTGGTGAAAAGTAACGAGTAAAAAAAGTAACGAAAATACTTTACTCGTTAAGTCATTTAGAATACTCACGGGTACGCTACTGCGTTAGCGAAATATGTAACGCGTTAACAGTAACGTCGTTACTAGTAACGCGTTACCTCCAAACACTGCTGGTCTGTCATGAACATTCCAAAGTTTTCAATAGAAATTGTGGTACCTGCTTTTTGATAACGAGTTCTCATAAACAATCTTGCTTCCAGCAGAAAACTGAGACAATTTCTGGTCTTCCTTTCTCTGATTTTTTGATTTAAATTGCACATATGCAGGATAAAACTGTTTCGTTTTGCTCAACTTTTCTAAAGCCAAATCACTCTAGCAATATTTCAGTTACAAATGCATAATTGAAGTTTATCGTACATTGAGTAATTTTGTTATCTTCCCTGCTATAGACCAAAACAGAGAGAAAAAACTGGTCTCTGTTTTTCTTTGCAAGAGAATGTGTCCAGAAAATGATCTCTACTCACATAACACATTCCATTAACGGAGCAAAGGATGTAATTTAGAACACTCCTTGCAACCTGACGTGTGACATTACTCATTAGTAATAATGGATATATTTCTTTCCATCGACATCACTGGGTCATAAAAAAAATAGAGAACCCTCTGCGTCCGACACTGAGTAGTCATTCATTTCTTCCTGTGTTGGGCTCTTAGCATCGTACGAATATTCAGCCTTTTTGTCTGTTATTCCATCAGTAGTCTCGTCGGAAAAGGTATAGTACTCTGGAAATATTATAATACATTTTGGTTATTATTAGGTATATGCATCATTCAGAGTTTGTAGCATGTTAATTGGCGGAATTTAGCTTATCAGTCATTGTTTACTCGGACCAGTATGTGAAACTGTGAAATGTAAAATATTATTTTTTATTATAATGACGCCATACATTTGTAGATCTCAATTTCTGTGATTGATTTATCTTTAGCCATACAGGAACAATGTATTTAAACAAAGATAATATTATTATTTTCGTTTGACGTGTAATAATATATTTGGCTGCTAGTAATGAAAAGCAGTATTAATACGATTTTTACGTACTGATATTAACCTGATAGATACTTTGCATAATGTTAAAATTTTGTATTTACAGTTAATGATAGGTATTTACTATAATCTCATAATTATAGTAAAGATCACAACATACATTCATGGAATAATATTTATCGGCGATTTGATTGCTCTTTATTGCTCCAGCTGCACTAGGCAATTATTTACGTTTGGAGCATGAAGGAGTTATTTTCTTAACGACGAGTCACAAAATAACTCTTAATTATTTTGCTATCAACAATGATATAGTGCCTCGGACCATCTCAGAGCAATGTTTAACTATAATCAAAGTATATATTTAAATGTGCCTACGAATTAGGAGTTATTTGGTAGGTTAATACAAATAATTTCACGGGCTCAGTTCTTGTATATACGATTATTTCTAGGTGTTTTGTGTAAACTGGTTGTTCATGTATTTTGTAATTTTGGCGTGGCATACTATTGTAGTAATAATAAAGTTAACATAGATTAAACATGTAAAAAAATATCGAATTTATTAACTGTGAAAATAATAATAATCTCGTTTTTATAGTGACTTGTATCCAAAACAAGAATTCAGAACATCGTCAACCAGTCGGTACAAACATATTTAAAAAAATGAATGTTTCAGGAACTAGCAAGTTGCTGCACGCCGTCTGCGAGGAATTGTTTAAAGAAAGAGAGTGGCAGCAGCATCCGGTTCTTTTTTTGCTTTTGAGTTTCCGCACTCTGTCGCTGATTGACCTCCGTCACATGCACTCGAGAGTTTGCTTCTTTGGGGGCTCTACATTAACGGCTTTTTTTAATCGTTACCCACCTTCGTGACTTGATTAGGATAATTATAGTTGGAACAAAATGAGACGAAAAAATCATTTACCATAGGCTCTGCCCGAGCCCACACCATAGATGCTAACATCTGAAGGCGGTTCTTCGCAGTTGGAGGACGGCGGATTGGCTGAATGTGTTTTGTAAAATTGACAGGTCTTTTTAATTTCAACAGTGCAAGGTCTCTCTGCAAGGAAAAGCAGTAGTTTCGGCAAAACGTACTTCAAGCTTAAAAACAAATAAGGTATACATACCATAAAATCTGTACCGTTGTCCTGGACGGGAATACAGACGTCATCAACCTCCACGCAAATGACCTGGTCTTCCGGCTCATCATGCCTGGCTGCTGTGTCGCTTCTTTCTTGATACAGACTTTTGTCTGCGTTTCGTCGACAATCTACAGTGAACTTGGTTCGGTTCGTACTTCCCAGTCCAACAAAAGAAATCCCGTAGTGTTCTTGTCTATTGAAGCATTAGGGGAAGGAGGAAAAATGTACATTTGGGCTTAAATTGGTGAAGTCTGCGTCAAAACTCAAAATGCTTATCCACTTAAAGCGACTCGTAGGAAGCAAAAAAAGCAGTTCTACGACGACTCACATTCGAGCCATGATAACTATGAAACAAAGTCAAAATATCTACTATTCGTATACCCAGCGGTTGCACCGAGAGCTGAAACTCAACAAGATACTGCGGCAGGGCTTAGGTTAAACGTGCCCATTTTATCATACGTAAACAAAAAATGTGTTTGGGTCCGGTAGTTCTGGTGCAATCAATGTAGAGCACGTCATCATCATCATTTATCTCACTTGAGGACAAGCAGGGAATTACCCAAGAAATTGCGCATTCATGTAAATGTTTAAATATAGAAACATTGGGCAGAACATTTACGCATTACGAAAACACTATAATGCAGTTTGAGGGGTTACGGAGGAAATGGTTAGTGGCTACTGAATATGTATTAGTGACATTTATGAGAGAAATGTGGTCAAGTAGTTCATTCCACATTCTTATTTCCAATGGTAATGTTGACAATCGATAGGTTTTAAGTGCACAAAAATAATCAGTCTAACTTTTTTCGCCACCCAGCGATTGTGACGCACATACTCGGCTCGCTGTTCTTAAAATGTGGGTTCCACTTAGTCACGGTTTTAAGAGCTTATAGCCAGATTATTGAAAGCAGCTATACGGTCCACTTTTATCATTAAATGAGTTCAGGGATAGTGTTTATTGTAAATGTCCTTAACAATTCTAACGCAAAACGATATTAACACGCTAATTATAGCGCACTTACCTCCCATGATAATTACCGTAAACTGGTTCCCAGCGAAATTATCGGGACACCAGCATTGTCGCGCTAAACTCCTCTAAAGTTAGCGACATTTAGTGGCTCAGCTTAGAAACACTTGTGCATTAAAATGCAGTGCTAAATATTAAGAATATTGTTAATAAGTATGACACATTTTGTGCGGAAAACATTTCTATGCATTTATGTTATGGCACCGAGTGGTTCGGAATCCTTAAGCTTGACTGTCTTCAACTTCATGTGTTGAGACTCATGATGGTGTATAGAAATATATATTTCAATGCCCCGGTTAACGTAAGATTACGTGTTTAGCGAACAGGCAACCATTTAAAGAACTTCGCGGTGTTGGCTCTGCTCCGTAGGTAAACCTCGAAATACATTCAATTGCGGTGCACTTTAAAACAAAACAAACAAAGCAAATAAACGAAAATTGTCTGGCCATATACGCCGGTATAGTAAAATGCCCATAAATAAATTCTTATTCTAGTTTTGGCTAGATGTATGACGACTTCTACAGCTTCGCGATTTCGACAATGGAGAATTTTAGTAGATCGGTCCGTTACTCCGATAACGCTACTCCGCCGCCGCCTTTGTGCATGCATCATATCGTTATCGGCTATCGTTATCGGGGGTATCAGAGGTATCGGAACGATCTACTAAAACTCCCAAATATCAGGCAACGGCTGCCACGACGAAGCTTTGCTCTATCTTCGAGGTAAATAGTACTTCAACGGCTTCACTGAAGAAGCTCAATGCCGAGCGTAAAACATTCGTGAGGCACAATATGGCACTCGCATTCAGTGCCTCAGTTCAAATGGTGTTCAGCGTAGCAGTCGACATATTAAGTAAGAAATAACGCAAAATGTCTGACGAGACTTTCGAGAGCCAGCTGTTGCTCAAAATACTCAAGGTCAATAAATGGAACAGGTGGCAACAATAAAAACTTGAATAACCCTCTTCTCTTTGTTTTTTAGTTGAGGACAATAATGTTGAAAGTAACGCCACGAAAGTAACGGATTACTTTTTGGGGTAACGGTCACTTACTTTTATGGGAGGGTAATTGTAATTGTAATTAATTACAATTTAGCATTGAGTAATTGTAAATGTAATTCCTTACTATTTTTCAGTAAGCGTGAACAAGTCTGCCTTGGAACTATGACGCGTCGCAGCCATTTTAACTGCCGTTCATTTAGAAGCCGTTTTTCGCACTCACAAAGAACGCCGACTGCGCTTCATGGGACAGTTAACGCTTTCGCATTAAAATATGACCCAGACTATTATTGTACGACTTATGTAGAAAATCTCTAGTAACGTTGGTTCTGAACCTCCGCTCGCTGCCTGCCAGGCCGCGAACTCGGTACTGGCTGGTCGCCGTTTGCGCATTTACCACATATTGTGAACCGCCCAACAACCGCTGAACTGGAGTTTTTATTGTGCCTCTCGTGATAGGGGTTGCTTACAAATAATAAGAAAGAAAAGCGGAATTTGAGCTCATTACACCAACGTCTGCAGTGTGTGCGGCGCTCCACGTGATACCAAGCTCCCTTTTGTTCTCTCAATGAATACGCGTTCACTCGTTCCGTCCACTGATCTCTACTGTAGTAGGCTGGATCGCAGATCGGGAGCCCGTCGATAGGACCACCGGCAGCCATTGCTTCGGTTGCTAAATAAATGACACGTTCAACAAATGAACCACACGTTCAGAGTTTAAGTTCGTCACAGAATCTTTTACTGCGGTTCAAAGCAGAAGCTTGCATCAAAACTACTCTTTGCATGAGCTTGAAACGATGCGAATGTCCACAGTAAAGGCATTATAGCTTATCGTCTGCTAAGCTCTGATGAATTCAAGATCACGAACGACTCCACTTTGACTTTCGGCAACCCTTGTCTCATTGAACCGCCATTACAGTTTACGCCCAAAATATCAAAACTCTCCACCCTCAACTACAGAACATTTATTTAAAAGGAGATATATATATATATATATATTTATATATATATATTTATTTTCTAACGCTTTTTATATTTGCTCCAGAATATAAACTGTCCTTCCGGAAAACACGATAAAAGTTTCATCGTTGAGAACAACGTAAGGTAAGAAATTGCAGTTTTCTCGTTTTTTCCATGGAGTCCCATATATTAGCTGATCTCAAGCGATGGTTGTCGGTGACTCCCCTCGACCCCAGCAAGACAAACCTCGATCGGCGACCCAGCCTACTACAACAGGTGTCAATGGTGGGCCCCCGTGGAAAAACAGACTGACCAGATGCCCCAATAGGCGAATGCTTATCAACTTTCAAACAGACACCTGAAGGGTTTTTCTCAAACGTTCTCTAACATGTTTCATATTTTTGCTGCCTATAAAGATAAACAAATTAGCAGTCCCCAGTTTAGAAGAATGTTGGATTCACGTAGAATATTTAATCTTACATCCAAATAATTTACACCTGGTGCTATCTAAAATGAGAGAATACACAGAAAGAATAAAACACACGAAGGACGAACACAGACACACACAGTTCTTTCAATGAGCAACGAACATTTATGAGATGCCCATGACGCTACGACCGTGAACTTCAAAGATTTGAAAGAAAGAGAACGAAAAATTAAACGAAAATAAAGAAAATGAAAATGCTCAGATTTAAAATAAAACGAAATTGCTCAAAATTTTAAAATACCAAATTAAAACGATAAGACATTTCTGGAAATTAACCCCTGAACAAAGGGGAAAAGGAAGAAGAAAAAAAAAATAAAGGAAATTAACCCCTGAATAAAGGGGAAAGGAAGAAGAAATTAACCCCCGAAAACGGGGAAAAGGAGGAAGAAAAGAAAGGAAAAGAAGGCAAATTAATAAATGATCAAAACTACCTTCACGATAACTCTGGCGCGAGGAACTCTAGCTCTTTTGATGATAACACCAGAGAGGGCTCAGAAACATTGTTCGCGGCGTATTTGATCTTAAACGCCTCAATTATTTCTCGCCCACACTTTTCTCTGTGTGTTTCAAGCAC
The DNA here is from genome assembly GCA_037355805.1 of Ixodes ricinus. Lineage (NCBI taxonomy): Eukaryota > Metazoa > Arthropoda > Arachnida > Ixodida > Ixodidae > Ixodes > Ixodes ricinus. The sequence continues at coordinate 27,738 of JAZHYW010052666.1, forward strand.
TGTGGTGTTTTCGAAGTTTGGGGTGCAATCGTGGCAGGTACGGGCATGCACGACTATGGGGTGAAAAGAGTCCGATGATGCCTTGGTGACTTCTAAATGGTGCTCCCTTAGGCGAACATTTAGGCATCTTCCAGTTTGGCCGATGTATTGGCCTCCGCAGCTCAGTGGAATTGAATAGACTGGCTTCTCTTTACATTTAACATACTTGTTGTGGTGCTTGATGGAGCATTCGGGTGGTCGACTCTCGTTGTTCACCCTCTGGCACATTTGTTTCAACCTCATTCTACATGTGAAGACCACCTTCGTGTCAAATCGAGCAGCAAGGGTCTTCAGGCGGTGGGCGGTGTTGTGCACGTATGGTACGCAAACCGGACGTGAATGACTATTTTGTTTCAATGGAGGACGGATGGGGCCCGTGATGAGACGCTGAAGGGTTGTATGGAGGAGGTCGGCTGGATAACCTGCTTGGAGCAGGCGGTCATGCTGTCGCAGGACGCTTTCTGATGAGAGGTGTGAACAGGATTTCGAGCGAGAAGAGGCAAACAAGGTTCGAATGATTCCAAGCTTTACCGACTTGGAATGGTTACTACAAAATGGAAGGACAGGTTTTTGGAGCGTTGCTGGAAGCTCCAGCATAGACCTTGAGGATGAAGATGAAGTTTTAAATCCAGATACTGTAGACCTTCATCTGTTGGTTCTTCACTCGTGAAGTTGAGACCCGACGAGCAAGAATTGAAGGCTTCACAAATGGCCGGAGAAGAGATAGAGGACGGATGAACAACTAGATAGTCATCTACATATCGGAACACTCGGATTTCTGGAGCTATAACGTCAAGTTGGGTCCTCACGGCTCGGTCTATGTACATGAGAAAGATTTCACTGAGCACCGGGGCGAGGCATGAGCCTATACAGACACCTCTCTTTTGTCTAAAAATTTTCTTGTTGTATTCAACAAGCGTGGACTGAAGGTATACGGTAAGGAGATCAATGAAGTTCTTTGTGGATATTCCTGATGTATTTTGGAACTCGCATGGACCGTGCTCATGGATAGCATCAGAAACGGAATTCAAGAGAATTCGGGGGTCCAGACTGTAGTAAAGGTCTTCTATGTCTAATGAAAACATGGAGTGCGGCTTGGTGGTGACGTGCAGAGAAGTAAGGTGGGAAATGAGCTCTGTGGAGTTCGTAATCCTGAAGGGCTGGCGGAGATTCAACATAGAGAGATGCTTCTGTAGAAATAAGGCTAAATGTTTTTGCCAACATCCTCTTTCAGATACAATGCTCCTGAAGGGCATACCATCCTTGTGTGTCTTCGCTGTAAAAAATACAGAAAAATATTGTTTTGCGGGAGATCCGAGTGTTTTCTTGAGAGAGGGCAGATTCATCAAGGTGCAAAGCTGTTTTGCTCTTGCCCGCAAGGATCCTGATGGTCTCGTCTTAAGTTGGTCAAAGTTCTTTTCCAAAGCTTTCGCTACCTTCTCTTCATAGTTACCTTCATCCAAGACCACGAAAACACCCGTCTTGTCTGATTCAAGCAACTTGAGTCGCTTCTGGCTCAATTCTTCGACAGCGTTCCGGATAGGGAACTTGCGTGTTTTCGGAGGAGGATGGTAGCAAATGGAACGAACTGCCGCTGACAAAAACTCAGACCGCCCCTGTTCCGGAATACGTGAGGCGACCTGGCGTACCGAAGTCAATTGGTCCACTCTGGAGAAAGGAAGGTCTGGAGAAAATTTAGGGCCTTTGGAAAGCACTTCCAATGTACCTGGAGAAAGTTGTTGGTCGCAAAAGATAACTGGAGGGTCTAACACAGCTTGGCTGGTCTTGCGGCAAGACGCATTCAAAGAAGTGATAATCATACTCCAGGCAGAATCCAGGAGTCTGGAAGAAGAAGCTTGAAGAAAGATGAAGGAAGGATGGGTCCGAAACCTTAAGCCAAAGAGATTGGTCATGATGCCTGGGAGCAGATTCTCCATGAGCCGAAGTTCCTGGGAGATCTCTTTTCGAGATGTTTGCATGATGCGGTAGATGGAAGCCCAGTTGTGAGGGGTGTAACCTAGCATCAATGCTACCCCAGGGTGAGCGGTTTTCTTGCGGATGTACAGCCCCAGCGAGCGGAGTCTCAGACGAAGAAGATTCAGCTTAGAAATGAAGCAGGCAGCTTGAAAAAGGTGTCCGGATTGAAATCCGACATGTGAAGATGGGACTTGGACGGCACAGACAAAGCTCTAAATTAAGAATTAAGTACACGTAGCAGAGCGCGTTGAAAACTACAGAATACACAGAAAGAATAAAACACACGAAGGACGAACACAGACACACACAGTTCTTTCAATGAGCAACGAACATTTATGAGATGCCCATGATGCTACGACCGTGAACTTCAAAGATTTGAAAGAAAGAGAACGAAAAATTAAACGAAAATAAAGAAAATGAAATTGCCCAGATTTAAAATAAAACGAAATTGCTCAAAATTTTAAAATACCAAATTAACGATAAGACATTTCTGGAAATTTACCCCTTAACAAAGGGGAAAAGGAAGAAGAAAAAATAAATAAAGGAAAATTAACCCCTGAATTAAGGGGAAAGGAAGAAGAAATTAACCCCCGAAAACGGGGAAAAGGAGGAAGAAAAGAAAGGAAAAGAAGGCAAATTAATAAACGATCAAAACTACCTTCACGATAACTCTGGCGCGAGGAACTCTAGCTCTTTTGATGACAACACCAGAGAGGGCTCAGAAACATTGTTCGCGGCGTATTTGATCTTAAAGGCCTCAATTATTTCTCGCCCACACTTTTCTCTGTGTGTTTCAAGCACTGTGGTGTTTTCGAAGTTTGGGGTGCAATCGTGGCAGGTACGGGCATGCACGACTATGGGGTGAAAAGAGTCCGATGATGCCTTGGTGACTTCTAAATGGTGCTCCCTTAGGCGAACATTTAGGCACCTTCCAGTTTGGCCGATGTATTGGCCTCCGCAGCTCAGTGGAATTGAATAGACTGGCTTCTCTTTACATTTAACATACTTGTTGTGGTGCTTGATGGAGCATTCGGGTGGTCGACACTCGTTGTTCACCCTCTGGCACATTTGTTTCAACTTCATTCTACATGTGAAGACCACCTTCGTGTCAAATCGAGCAGCAAGGGTCTTCAGGCGGTGGGCGGTGTTGTGCACGTATGGTACGCAAACCAGACGTGAATGACTATTTTGTTTCAATGGAGGACGGATGGGGCCCGTGATGAGACGCTGAAGGGTTGTACGGAGGAGGTCGGCTGATAACCTGCTTGGAGTCAGGCGGTCAATGCTGTCGCAGGACGCTTTATTAGAGGTTTTCTTCTTCCTTTTCCCCTTGTTAAGGGGTAAATTTCCAGAAATGTCTTATCGTTATTTTGGTATTTTAAAATTTTGAGCAATTTCGTTTTATTTTAAATCTGGGCAATTTCATTTTCTTTATTTTCGTTTAATTTTTCGTTCTCTTTCTTTCAAATCTTTGAAGTTCACGGTCGTAGCATCATGGGCATCTCATAAATGTTCGTTGCTCATTGAAAGAACTGTGTGTGTCTGTGTTCGTCCTTCGTGTGTTTTATTCTTTCTGTGTATTCTGTAGTTTTCAACGCGCTCTGCTACGTGTACTATCTAAAATATTAATTACATTCCACATTTCCCCTATGGTGCTGGTTTTCCTACGCTTTTCTCTTACAACTAGAGATATATGTTGAATATTGCTAGAGCGCCGGATTGTGCCTCTTATTGTCAACTTAAATCGTACTTTTTTTACTTTCGCCAATAAAATATCTGAGCACAATGCGAAGGTACGCCGAAGTCAAGTTCGCGCTAACAGTGTCGCACAGTGTACATGCCAATGAATAAAGGAGGCACTGTCAAGACAGTACTTACATGGATATAAGGTAAAGGCGAGCGACTAAGCGGTAGAACAGCAATATGTTGTTAAATGAGCAAATCAAATTATTTATGTTTATTCAATTTATGTTACATTACTGCCAGCCGTA
>JAZHYW010052668.1:0-10705 GCA_037355805.1 Ixodes ricinus
TATCCGTGAAGGCTTGTTGCTAGCACGGTGACATAAAATGAGCCCGACAGGCTTGCGAAGGCGGAGCCACTGGATGCTGTGGGGGCGGCAGGATTCATGTTGCAATCACGTGGGGGCGTCATTGGCCTCGAGCGACCCAGATTGAATTGTGTGGCAGCGTGTTAAGAATGGAACCTTCGGCGACCTTCTTCCGAGTTTCAACGCGGCGGAAACGAGTCATGATCTGTCCGGGAACGTCGCCTGCTGGACGGGGCCTACGCGAAACGAGTCTCGAGGAGTACGGAACCGGCGCCTACGTGTCTGCGCCTGCGGAGACAGGTTCTCGACGCGCCCGTGACGTCAACGGGACGTGTGCGCGTGCGCTGCGGCTTGGTGCGCTCCGGAAGGGGAGAGAGGCCGGGCCTAACTGCGGAGACAGGTCTCGACGAGTCCGTGACGTCAACGGACGTGTGGCGTGCGTGGGCTCGGCGCGCTCAGGAAAGGGAGAGAGGCATGACCTAATTGCGGAGGACCATGCGCTACGACGCACTTCTGGCTACGACGCGGCGGACTTTGCTACGACGCACTTGACGGCGGCTGCTGCTGCGCACCCGCTGCCCTGGCGGGGGAGTGAGGGAGAAAACGGACTCGTATAAGGCGGAGCGCGAGGCTGCCCGGGAGTTCTCTCGGATTTGACGACTGTATCGCAACCATGTAACTAAAACCGTCTCGTTACGTTACCACCTCCCCACCTCCACTGGACCCCGGGGTCTTTCACTGGGGAATGTGTCAGCCGTCACACTGTGACGCTCCCGGACGTAAAAGCGGCCTCAAACCCCGCCTCTGGGCCAACTGGCTGGCAGCGGCTGGGACCGTGATCTCATGCGACCAGCGCGGCATAGCCAGCATCTGCGGGTAAAGAGCGTTTGACTTTGCTTTCGAGATCTCGCCAGGCTTCAGATTACAGGTAATTAATTTTGAACTGGCTGGGAATCCCTGCAGGAGCGACCTCGTGCGCTTAGGTTTAGGTACAATCCCGCGAGCCAGTTTTAGAAACAAAGCCAAAGTAAGCGTGCGAGCAGGATCATGGATCTAAATGAGTGAGCACTGAGGTCAGATTTATTCTGGTTTATGTGAATGAATTGGGGCGGGGAGGTGAGCAAAGATGAAGAAATCTGAGATCAGTAAAGCAATTTCAGAGAGCAAGCAGGGGAAAATTAAAATTGCGTGGAACTCTTCAGAACGCCAAAAAGGAGGCTGCAGCGAGAGAGGAACGAGAACAGTGGCAGGTCGCAGCGCGAGAGGAACGCGCAGGCTGCGGCGAGAGAACGGAGCAAGACTGCAGCGAGATAACGAGCAGCAACAGGTTAGAGTTAGAGATGGAACAACAGCGATTAAAACTCACAGAACAGTGTTGGGACCTGTGCGAGCAAGAGACTTGTCGTATCAAACAAAGGTTTGCGCAGCCGTCGGGTTAGGGGAAGACGTGGGCCTGTTCTTAGTGAATCCTGAGAGGACATGGAAAGAAGCGAGCTTCGCCCTGCGAAACGTGGCCGCAAATTCGGCTTTTGACTTTGTTGCCCTGGTGAGGTTGCAGATGCGTGGGCGCGCGCCTTAAGTGCTGGAGAGACGCGGACGACTCACGACGGCAGGTGAAGTCCAGCCTTTTGAAACGGTACTGCCTTTCTGCCGAGGCGTTCGCCAGCGGTTTCAGGGAAACGCATCCGGTAAAGAGCAGCGAGGCTACTCGGTACCCGCTTTGCGGGCTTAAACCAATTTGACAGAATGGCTGAAGAGCGAGCGAAGTGCAATGAAAGCCGATGCACAAGGTAGTCGAGGCGTGTGCCTTGATCAGTTCTTTCGTAGCATTCCGCAGTCAGCGTCAAGCTCTGCAGGATAGGTAGGAGGCCGACTCTGTCGAAGGTGGCCGCTGGAGTTTGCTGAAGCGAAGTAGGCAGGCCACGCGTAGAAAGCTGAGCGAGAGGGGAAAGCGTACCCGGCCGGAGGATCAGCGTAAGACCGATCGCGATGTAGCCGGTTGCAGAGAAAACGGGCCTGAGAAGCCCTGCTGCAGGACAAAAGGTCCCAGAAAGAGCGCGAACACCGAACGGAGACGAGGCGCGAGCCAAACAGGGCAAGTTCGAGGCCAGGAAGCTGTTCCTGGCCACACCGTCTGGAGCCGGGACACATAGCGGCCAGATGTAACAAACCGCGGGTTGTGTCTCGATCAGACCGGCAGAGACGAGGACCTGGAGCTCCTTCGTCCCTATCTTCACGAGCTCCAGGTAAACGGAAAGCCGTGCAGGGTGCTTCGAGACAGTGCAGCGACGATGGACGTTGTTCATCCGTCGTATGTAACGACGATCCGATTTTACTGGAAAGGTAGTTTGGATCAAGCAGCTGCTCGAAAAGCACAGTGTCTGGTCTGCCTATGGCGACGGTAAGGATAACTGGCCCGTTCGGAGAGCTAGTGACAGAGGCGGCTGTCTCGCAAACAGTCCCGTTGGAGTATCCTTATTTGTTTTCTAACCGGTCAGAATTCCTGCTGCGCGAGAGGGGTCAACAACTGGGAGAGGGACTAGTTCAGTCAGGTACGAGGTCCAAATCGCGTCAGCTCGCCCCTTTGTTGACGAGTGATCCAGAGCCAGAGGCAGCTGTCGGGGAGCAGGCACTACCAGAGCTCGAGGCAGAGAAACGGGATGAGAGGGACCAGGTTGTAGAACAGCCTGACCTCGTAGCACTAGAGAGTGTACGCCGTCCCAACGAGCCGGCGGAAAAGGCGGAGGAAGACGGGATCAGTGAAAGATCTCTCGTAGCTCCGGCGTCACGTAACTTTGGTCCTCTGCTACGAGTAGACAGAGTGTCTTTGACAGTCGAGCAGAAGAGCGACCCTAGTGTGTCAGGGTTTCGCGGTACAGCTCAGGAGATTGCTAGGACCAATGTGACGGGGCATGAAAAAGGCGGATTGTTTTATCGGCGCTATAAGGACCGCATTTTCACGTCTAGAAATCACGTGAAAATCGATCACTACGACTTCAGGGCAAGAAAAAGGAAAGGCAAATTTAACGGCAATGCCGATGGGTTGAGCAGATTTTTCTGGCATCACGAAAAACAGTAGGGATGATCTCAGAGGTCTTCGTCATCCACGGGAATGAGGATCTAAGTGGGGGCACTTCGTTAAAACCCCAACAAGACCTCACAAATTGCAAAGAGTTTTTGTCTTTTGTATTTTGTTCATAGTGACCTCTTTGGAAAAATGAGTTGTGTTTTGGCGACAGCGGGTCTCGATACCCGCAATTGTCCTAAGGTTTTAAATTTGTAGTTTTTTTTGCAAATTTTTGTAATCCGTAGTCCAGTCTGGCGGGTCTCTGGCGAATTCCGAGCGTTTGGCTGCTGTGTGGCGTGGTGTTGTGTGGGACGTTTCCGCTAATGCCTCCGTTGTAAGAGGTTTGGGAGTTTGTTTGGTGCTTGCAGCGACTTCTCAAGGCCTACTCCAGCCCACCTCTTCAGGCCAGCGATTGTACCACCGGCCTTTCGAGGTTTCCTGGCCCCGGAGGGGCTGTTAAGAATGGAACCTTCGGCGACCTTCTTCCGAGTTTCAACGCGGCGGAAACGAGTCATGATCTGTCCGGGAACGTCGCCTGCTGGACGGGGCCTACGCGAAACGAGTCTCGAGGAGTACGGAACCGGCGCCTACGTGTCTGCGCCTGCGGAGACAGGTCTCGACGCGCCCGTGACGTCAACGGGACGTGTGCGTGCGTGCGGCTTGGTGCGCTCCGGAAGGGGAGAGAGGCCGGGCCTAACTGCGGAGACAGGTCTCGACGAGTCCGTGACGTCAACGGGACGTGTGTGCGTGCGTGGGCTTGGCGCGCTCAGGAAAGGGAGAGAGGCATGACCTAATTGCGGAGGACCATGGCTACGACGCACTTCTGGCTACGACGCGGCGGACTTTGCTACGACGCACTTGACGGCGGGTTGCTGCTGCGCACCTGCTGCCCTGGCGGGGAGTGAGGGAGAAAACGGACCCTATATAAGGCGGAGCGCGAGGCTGCTCAGGAGTTCTCTCGGATTTGACGACTGTATCGCAACCATGTAATTAAACCGTTCGTTACGTTACCAATTCTCCCACCTCCACTGGACCCCTGGGTTCTTCACTTCGGGGAATGGTCGTCGTCACGAGCCAGGAAGCTCCCGGACGTGCGGCATAAACCCCGCCTCTAACAGCGTGCTTTTGATTATCCATGGTTCTCGATCGAGGCACGTGGTCATTCCATCGGTCCACAATGCGGTTGAGAAAAATTGTTGTGAATATTGTACAGCGTGTAGTTGGTCAGCCATGTTAAAGTTGCGACGAGTCACTCGCTGTAGATGAGGAATTTAGCCAGTGCGGTACAACCGCTAGCCTAGGGTCTTTAACGCGCACCACGCAGTAGTGATACACGACCGCACGCCGGTACGATGCTCATCCAGATCGAAACGGGCAGGGTAAGGCCTGAACCCAGGATCCCTGGTTCTGCAGCGCGAGCTTTCGCTCCACGCGCGTCGAGCTGGGTGCGCTTTAGCAATACCACCTAGAACACAAGGCCTGCGCGTTTCCTCCTCTAAACGTCATCACTAGTAGATCCCCTCAGCGCCCCCTAGCTAGCCCGGATGAGCACCATCGTCTGCTACATCGTCTGCGACGTCGTCTGCTCCATCACCTGCTTCAGTGGTTTGCGTAGCAGATAATGAAACAGATGCTCACGCCGAGTGCCTGTTGCTATATCATACGATGAAGTTAGACGTTCACGTGGAGCGTGAAATGCATGAGTGAAATTGCCTTACTGCTTTGCAAAGGGCTGCAAAGCCCTTCGCTAGACGCTGGACGCCAGCACTGGACGCCATTTTCGAGGTCGCTTTTTATACTCCGGGTCGCTGCTTTGAAGCGTTCTTCCGCAGAACGAGCGCGCGCGCTAGAAATGCCCGTCTCAAAGCCAGGAGCGCGTGCTAGCTCGCGCTCCTGGCCGAGGGAGTGTTCGCGTGCACGTTGCAAATGAACTGGAAGCTCGCTATCAGCTCGCTCTCAGCAGTCACGCACACAGCTGTGGCCGCAAGTGAATGCGACGTAGTTGGGACGCGGCCCATACTCTCGTCAAGCTTCAGCCTGTTTGCCGCTTGGGGCGGGTCGGGGATCTACTAACGAAACGTCATGCGCAGGCCTTGTATTCTAGGTGGTATTGGCTTCAGCCCACTCGGCCACCGATCCCTGCGGTTGGAGACAAAGCATCTACACTAACGGCCCAGCTACAGAGCACGGGCGAGGGAACAGTGCGCGAGCTCTTAGCAGTTGGTTCCTGTGCGCGAGCGCTGCATTGACACCTCCCATGGCTTCGGCCTTGGGTGCGCTGCATTCGTTTTGCTCCGAGTAAGTGTAAAGCCTGGTTCAGACAGTTGCGTTTGACTGCGTTGCGGCTGCGAGAAACCAGGACATCCCTCGCTGCTTATATCGCGCGCCAAGATGATTCCTTGAATTGGATTCCACGCTTCATACGAAGCACGGATGTGCCGGTGACTCCGCTTTCGGTTCTTGACGCAACGCAGTCAAACGCACTCAAACGCAAGTGTCTGAACCACGGTGTAAGATAATACTAAAAAATTGCATGGGGTTGTGGGGATATTTATGCAGCGTGTAGTTGTTCAGCCATTTAAAGTTGCGAGGAGTACACTGAGCAACTTAGCCAGTGCAGTACAACCGCTTGCCTGGGGTCTTTAACGTGCACCACGCAGTGGTGATACACGACCGCACGCCGGTACGATGCTCATCCAGATCGAGACGGGCAGGGTGGGGCTCGAACCCAGGATCCCTGGGTTCTGCAGCGCGAGCTTTCGCCCACGCGCGTCGAGCTGGGTGTGCGCTTTAGCCCACTCTGTCACCGATTCCCCCAAGATTATACTTTTCAGGTGAGGACAGCGCGCTCCTCGCGACGTGCCGATAAAGTTCGCTTTTCACTCTCTCTCTCTTTCTCTCTCACTATGGTTTCAAGCGGCGCCGGCAGATGACTCGTCGACCCGTGGGTCGGCGGGCCTCGTCTCCTGCGCTTTTCAATGGGAAACGCGTTTTTTAAAAAGTCGTATTGTGCATGCGGTGCGTTCCTTATAACCCGGCACTTGTAGTATGTGTGTTGCTTAGGCATAGATTCGTCGTTTGTCTTAGTTTCGTGGCTCAACGGCAGCGAGGGCAGTTTTATGAAGACACTAAAACAGAGGCATTTGGCGCGGTATTCAAACGGGCTAAGCGGGTATGTGTCGGCGCTTCCCTGGAATTTCATCCCTTTCTAGGTCTCAGGCTCGTGAGCATCAGACACTAAACACCTAATGTTGGGATTCATATTTTCTTGGCAAAACATCGCGGGGACAACATCTCTACAGCAAAGCGAAGTATCGTCCTTTCACAATCATGTCGTTGGTGAAATGCTTGATGCAAACAAAATCTTTAGGGCCAAGCGGACGGTGCTTGCGAGGAGTTGCTTGAGCCCACGCTTCCAGACGTGTGGGGTCGGATGGGACCTTGAACAGACTGACCTTTTCTTTGCAACTAGGGTGACCTGAGTTGCAGTTCTGGACGAAGCATCTCCGGCCCATTGTCACCGCTTTGAAGCCGCGTCAAACGCGTGGTCAAACGCCGCACACGGCTTCTTCAATCTTCATTCCATGTAGCGTACGGCGACTGGAGTTCCAAATGTCTCCGTCGCAATTCGAAACGAAGCAAAAACGTGCAAAGCGACTCTTAATAGACCGATCTCACCAAGCGTTCGGCGCATGCGTGACGCCGCCATAACTTTAGTTCGCAGGAGGCAGGCAGCAGTGCACAAGACGGCTCGTGCCGCCTCATGCTCCACACGCGCAGAGCTCCAGCGAGGTTGTCGCACGTGCAGAAAGACTAAAGCTCCCTCGATGCATTGCGGCAGCGGTGGCGTAGTCAAACTGGCTGGTGAGATCGGTCTATTGTTATGCGGATATTTTTGGGGCAGACGCTGAGCAGGCGAAATTGCGGCACCGGCGTGTCATGGCAACGAGATAATTTTTTTCGCTCTCACACAGTTTCGCCGTTTGGCCGCCGGCGACACTGTCAGCCGCGGGCACGGTGGCCGCGGAATGATGCAGCCTTTCGGATGCCCGTCGAACGAACGCTATCTGATTCCTCGCGCCGCGCGTTTAGCCCCGCCGTGTCCTCACCTAAAGAGTGTATCTTTATACCCGTGCCGCACGGGTAACTCGGATGCGTGTGTGTAAGCAGTCAAAATATATTTAAAACCAAGAAGGGGGGGGGGGGGGGGGGAGGAAAACGGGAACAGTGTGGCCACTCCTTCTAATGGGGGCCTGCCAGTCCCGGTCTGAGCAGGAAAAGAAAAAGAGAGAGAGAGAGAAGGAAGAAAGAGAAGAAAGTTCGAACAAGACACACACTGATCAAAAGATATAAAGTGGTGTCTAGTCCAGCACTGTCAGGTCTGCCACCTCAATGGCAGAAGGTCATGCTACCCGTCACAGTCACAGGCCTTGCGCCAAGCCGGGCCCGCCGTACTGGAAACTGGAAAGAACACCAAGCATTAAAGATGGTCAGCCAGACCGGTGTCTTCCAGGAATGTCAGGAGCAGCGCGAATGTTTTCGTAGCGATGCCCTAGGACCTTGCGGGAAAAGCAGGTGCGAAAGGCTCTGCCTTGCTGCGCCTATTTGACGAAGTTCAAGGTGGAGTCTAGAACGCTGAGCGTCGAAGATTGGGCAGTCACAAGAGGAGATGTTCTATATCCTCGGGAACTTGGCATGTCTGACAGTGTGGGCTGTCCACGCGTTTGATGCGGTAAAGCCAAGAGGCCGTAAAAGCTGAACGTGTTCTGAGTCGGTGAAGAAGGGCTGCTTCTGGCCGGCCGAGTTTGGTGGGGACCGGTGGTGGTGGGGTTCCTCCAGCTACGCCTAGATCCGGGTGTCTTTTTGCGTCTCACGTGCAATGAGAAGCCTGGCCTCGTTGATCTTCCGCACGTGGAGAGTGCTGTTGGTGAGCTCATGTGCCTCAGCTGCGATTCGGTCGGCCCTTTCGTTGCCGTCGATCCCACAGTGAGATGGCAACCACTGGAATGCTATAGTCCCGCCTTTCTTTCCTAAGGATTCGACTTTAAAAGCAATGATGCGAGTCGATCGGAGGTGCGTCTTCCAGATTGCTGAGAATTCCTAGTGTCGCTCTATAATCTGCAGAGCAAGTCGACGTTTCCTTCTGTGAGAAGGTCTTGGAGGTCCAAGCGATATTGGTCCCAATTTACGACTCTGCAGGTCCTATGTGTAGCGCTTGTAGAGCTTAGGGAGGAGATAATGATCGGAATATGATCACTACCCCAGCTGTCATGTTGAGGTTGCCATCGTGCGCTGAGTTGTGGTGTAGCGAAGCTGAGGTCCAGGACACTGTTGGAGACCCCGGTCTGACAAATGTTGCGGTTCCATCATTCAGTGGAACAAGCCCTAGCGTGTCCACTGTGGCCTCAAGAGCAGATCCGCGCGTCGTTGTGTGCTTATCTCCCCAGGTGTGATTATGGGCGTTAAAGTCTCCCAGAAATAGTACGTTTGCTGAGCAGCGCGGCATAATCTTCGTCATAATCGTAGGGTCCCATTTGGTTCCCGGGCGGACGTACGCAGAAACTATAGTGGTGTCGCAGTCCCCTTTACGTATGGTTACAGCGGTGAACTCAGCAGCATCGTCACAAAAGTCTGTCAAATCTATTTGATGCTGATCCAGTTCTCTTCGGACAAGTATCGTGGCTTTCGGCACTTCGTTCTTTGTGTTTTCAGTAACTGGCAGTAGGCCCTGATAAACGACGTATGGAGAAAGTCTGAATTTGCCGTATTTTATACGAGTTTCTTGAAGGGCTAGGACGTCGTATCGGTTGGTCTTTAAATGTAGGCGTAGATCTGAGAGGCGTTGTTGTATGCCGTTAGTATTCCATTGAAGCACTGTTGGACATGCAATATTTCGGGTGCGTCTCTTTGGGTGGATGTTGGGATGTAGCATTATGCTATATTCAGCAGTGGGAGCGCTGCCTGAATGAAACCGCATAGGATGTGTGCCCACGAGGCATCAATGCCATCGAGATAAGCGCACGCCATTTCTGCTGCTATTCTGAATAATTTTATCCAGTTCGCCGTAGGTTTCTCCGGAGCTTCTCGGGGTAATCTTTTTGAAGAGTCAGCCGTTGATGTTTGTTCAATATTGTTGACTCCCATTGAGTGTTCAGATTCTTTGATAGATGCTCCGTTGCATGTCGACTTTTCAGTGCCCGTCGGAATGGTGACACCGAGTTTTGGCTTATTAGACGTTGTTGCAGAGTTGTTATTAGGTGGTCTTTCGATATTTTTTGAGGATGGGTCTTGAGTGCTGCGGCATAGCTTAACCCCTTATCGTCAAGGGCTGGGGATTGCCTGTCCTGCACTGGGGCTTCTCCACTTTTCTTGGAGGTGCTGTTGGCCACCACATTGTGAATGGGTTCTGGTATGGCTCCCGAAGCCTGCTTTACGATAATTCTGGCAGAGCGGTAGTCAACGGCGTTTCTCTTCGCGTACGTGACGACATTTTGCTCTTCTCTCCATTTTGAACAGGCTGGAGATGTAGCTTCATGTGCTTCTCCACAGTTGACGCACTTGACCACTGTGGATTTACATTTGGTGTTGCTCGTGGTGTTAGTTATAGGATGCGGCTCTGCACAACGAGAGCATGCGGAAGAACGTGTGCATGAGACTGCAAAGTGTCCAAAACCACCACAGTTGCGACACTGGATTGAACGGGGCTTGAATTCCGTCACTTGGTGTCGTACTCGTCCTAGCAGCACGAAACTTGGCAAAGGTGAACTGTTGAATGTCAGCTTTACGACACCTGTCACCCCAAGACGACGTACTCTGGCTATGCGGCCATCCGATCGCAGGTTTTCTAGAATTTCAGGATCTGACAGTTCAGCATCGACATTTTTTATGACACCAATCGATGTGGGGCCCTCGAGGGATTGGTAGGCCCTGACAGAGACACCACAAAGTTCAGGACATCTCAGCAGCGTCCTTGTTGTTTGTCCGTTGCGCACATCAACGGCGACGACGTTGAGGCGCTCGTTGGGGCGGATCTGAAGGATGCACTCTGGACAGAGCTTCTCTAGGGCGTTGGAAAGCCTCAAGCTGCTTAAAGTTGCCAGCTTTTGGTCAGGCTTCGTAGCGGCAAAGATTACTGTGAGTCCTTCACAGACGTTCGGCTGTTTGCGAACTGTTCCCGAACTCGAAGCAGAGTCGGACAGCGTTTTGTGTGAGCGCTTACGTGATCGTGCCTTGTTCCACTCTTCGTTGTTGGTGTTGCTTTCATCCATGATTTCGACCCCGGTCTCGGACGAGTTCGCTACTGACTCGGACGTCCAGAATTTTGACGCGGTGTCATGAGCATCGTGTGTTGAGTCGTTTGGCATGCAGTGTTGTCCAGGGGTGATGTGGTCTGTCGATACTGGGTTTGTGACGTTGGTGGCGGCGCTTTCAATGCTCTGCTGTGGAAGTTCGAACGTGGAGCCGGGCATCATGATTGGGGTCTGGAAAAGACCACCCTTACGAGTGGCTTCTCACTGGCGACTGCTCGGACGTCGCCGGTAGTTCTGAAGCTTCTTATGGTTGGTCTTTGAAGGTCACAGCTGGCTATAGGCTACCAGCATAGCCAACGAACTGGGGCGC
>JAZHYW010052672.1:0-10235 GCA_037355805.1 Ixodes ricinus
AGGGGGACTCAAGCGGTTTTTGGGGAAGCTACTTTTTGGTGCGATGGCGTTAAGGAAGTGTCAGTGAATGAGTATCTTCAGTTTTAGAAGGCAGAACCGCCTATTAATCACGCAGGAATAAAATACGTGCGGACTCTTTCCTGTACTTGCGAGGACCAATGAAATCATCGTATGTTTGAAAATTTTGGCGGCCTTTCCTTCCCCGCTGCGTTGGAAACAACCGCAGCGGCAGACCAATCACAGGTCGAGGAGAACTGGTGGCGCGCGTTGCATGCCGGTCGTGCCGGTCGCGGGCCGGCTTCTTCTCTGCGAACATGGCGTCGGTGGTGATCGTTGGCGTGGTCGGCGTGGTGGAAGCTCATCGTTCCACGTAAAAGCGCTATCCTTGACTGTGAATTTTCGTCGTGTGTCGCTATGATAACCCAGCACGTACTAGAAGGGAAGATCCACCTACTCGTGCGGCGATGTCGTGGCGGCACTCTCAAGACAGCAGAAACGCCCGTGCCGTCGTGTTTATTTACTTCGACTACAGTGGTGCTTTCTAAGCATTTGTGTCCTCGAACATCGCCCGGATTTCTTATTTGGCGCATTTCATGCGTGTGCTCAAGTTCAAGGTATTACTGGCGCGTACCGTATAAAGGATGCGAATTTTCACGCGTTTTCATCACCGGAGAAAAGTGATTAGTGTTAGCAATCCTGAACGCTCGCAACGTCTATCTGATCACGAAATCATATTTCTACGTTGCTATATCGCTGCTAAGATTACATTGTCTTTTATAATCGTAGAAAAGGCGTGTGGCGATATTTGTACTATTGTAATGTCGTGTATTAGAGTCGTGATCGTCCAAGACGGCGTACTGCATCTTTTTATTTTCTTTTTTTCATCCACTGTAGCCTGCAAGCCTATCAAGAAAAATAATAATAAAGCTTTTGGCTATAGAAAACTGTCTGTCTATATTCTGTTACGGCATTGAGTAGCAGTGCGTCCCCTTTTAGAGGGGCCGCTGAAACAGCTGACGGCGGCGTATAGAAGCGGTCGCCGTGCTGACTGCGCTTGTTGTAGCGGTCGTTCCGGTCGCTCCGGTTGCAACGGACGCAGTCGTAACTACGCGCTCGTTGCACATGTCTGAACCAGCCTTCCCTCCGTCCTCCCGAGGCGAAAGTCAACGTGGCGACATCGCTTGACATCACGTACCAGAGGTAACGCTGCGATGTCAAACGTTGGTTTGGTTAGGACTTGCCCAAACCGCAAAACGCCCGAAAAGGTCTGCGTTTCGTCGTCCTCGGAACCCGAACATGACTCCGAAGCGCTGCTATCGTCCACATCGCACGTCGGAGTGGCGTCATAGGAAATCATCCCCAGGTCGGCTGTCCGCCGAAGAATTTCAACCTCTAACGGCGTCAGGTCCTCGAGCGTAGAGAACTCCGCCATGATTGAAGCTCGAATGACAAAGAGGTTCGGCCGATGCGGCTACCTCGGGATCACTGCGCGACGGAACGTCGTCCAACGCCATTGGCCCGAGATCCTTCTGATAAGCGTGCGAGGACCAATGAGAGTGGTTTCGTTTTCGGATGGATCCGAGGTTTGGCGGCCTTCAATTACATTTTTATTAAAGAAATAATCACCGTATGACTATACTTTTTGGTTTTTAGGGACACTTAGGGCGTCTAAATTCAGCTGTCATCATCAAAACACGAACTCAAAAACCACTTGAGTGTCCCTTTAAAAATATGTGCACTCGTTGTTGGAACAAACAAAAAAGTACTTTTAGTACATAAGGAGCGTAATAACTCATAACTGAGGCACAAAAACATTTTTTCTAATTGTTGCCACACAGAAAACCAATTTCAAAACACAAGGCATTAACACAACACAAAATAATAAAAAACTAATTATAATAAAATAATAAGATAAAAATAACTTAATATTGGCACCAGAGTATTATTCATTTGTTCAGCGTAAATTATACGAAAGCTTTTTTTTTCGTTTTTTTTTATTTGTTTCTTTACTCAAGACATACTTCGTTTTCTATAAACAAATGTTTTATTCCATTCTCGTATTCATGGAATAATAGTGGAAAGTCAACGTGGTCGCCCAAAGTGTTTAACAGCCCTTACGCCATACATTAAGGAGCGCAGCGTGGATGCGTGCGAGACGTTGCTCGAACGCTATGAAGCTGAGACGTATCATGTTCTTCGACGCGTTGTCACTGGGGACGAACGCTATATCAACTATGCCCAATCAGAGATCATGCGGGGAACCATAGAGTGAAGGCACACTTCGTCACCAAGACAAAAGTTCCCGACAGTTCCGACGCAGGGCATGATGTTATGCTCTCGGTCTTCTAGTACCACGCAAGGGACCAATCGTCGAAGATTATATGCCCAGGAGACCCAGTGTCAACAACAGGTCATATTGTTCCCTGCTCGAGGACAACCTAAATAATGTTAAACCTCCACCAGCTCGTTTGCGCCCTAACTTTTGTTTGTTGACTGTAGCCTTTGATCAGATCAAAGCTTGGTTATGTGCTGGCGTTTGGGGTTTTGCTGCAGCACGACAATGCGCGCCCCCATACGGCACGTGCGAAGCGGAAAAAATTCAAGGGTCTACGTTGCTCATGCATTACGCATCTGCCATACTTCAAAAATCTGGTACCGAGCGGTTTTAATTTCTTTCGGAACACTCAAAGCAGTTCTCGACGGATTAAAGTTCCGTACAGGGGGTATGCTGGAAGTGGCGGTGCATCCGTGGCTTCGGTGTCACCGGTAAGATGGTTTCTTCCCCGGCATCCACTTGTTAGTGAAACGTTGGTGCACATGGCTCAAAAGCGGGAAGAACTATGCTGGAAAGGGTCAAACTGCCTTTAATTTTGTCTCAAATATTATGCAGATAACAAATATATTCCGGATACTCTCAACTCTAACTTCGTATTTTTCTTCAAATGTCATTAAGTGAAATCTCCTCCTCGCAGTAGTAACATTATTCAATTCGCATTCATTTTTTAGACTCAAAAAAATTGCGTTTAAAATAAATCCATGTTCCAACACTGCGTTGGCAGCATTCGAAACAAAATTCAAATATGAAGTCACTTCGTAAGTTTATGGAATCTTGTGCAAATCGGCTGCTTCATGGAGAAACCTTCTAAAAAAAATTTCAAAACGCTAATGCATCCATGCAACACTGAGGTGAAAATCGGACACAATATCACGCTATTGGATCGACACCACGGTTCTCCAGTCTTTGCCAAGCCGCGTCGTCTCGCTCCGGACAGGCTGAAAGTCGCCAAAGGTAAGATCAAGTATATGCGGGCACTCGCGTTCATTCGTTCGCCATTTAGGGTGCGGTGCAGTGCCCACCACATGGCATCGAGAACATGTCACGACTGGAGATAATTTTATGCCACTACAACAACTTTTTTTGCTTGTGGCATCAAATAATGCACCTCATATGCGCTTCTTTGACTCGGCCGTATCTTGTAAAACTTTTATTTTAAGCGGGAGTTTTATAGTAGTCAATGTGATCATGGGACCGTGCAACGACCCAGTTTGCTGGGTCGTTGCACGTATCGCTGCACGCCTTTATAAAAATATTTATCGTGAAATCCTTTAATCCGATACCGGTAGAAATAAAACTTTATTCTCGAGCCGTTCACCTAAACTAGTACGGCGTTCTCCTAAACGCATCTAAATGCGAAGTCGGCATTGCCAAGTTTGGTTTCTTGGAGCGACGCGTAGACAAACAAGGCACTCGTCATCTCGCGAGACCAAGGTGAACATCATTCACGAGTTTTTACAGGCACAAACAACAAAGAAACTACGTCATTTGTGTCTTCAATTAAGACGCTTCCATTATGCAATTCTTCGACAAAACCGCATCTCGCAGAATCTTTTTTTTTTGCGATAAAAGAAATACAGTTTTTTCGTTGCGCTCGAAGAGAGGCGGCAATAATGTGAAAACAAAATTGACAGGAAAAAAATTGTTATCCTTGCGTACTCGATAAGCAAAAGGCTTCGCCGCGGTGAGCTGCTTTTCGTTTTCGGTCTAAGCATTATCCTGACATTGTGTAACACACCTGAGGAATAAAGCCACTTGATTGACTCCACTATCGACACTGACGTCCCCGATTAGGGATACGTCAAACACCTCCTAGATAAGAAAGCCTCGGTACTTTTCTGCGTCACTGAAGAAGGCCATCGTAGGCCACCGATTGGTCACGAGTGCTACGTCAAAGTTCGGCCGGAACACGTTTCCAATCAGCAAGAGCCCGAGCCCCAGCCGAACGCCGACGTCGTATTGGTGTCCAATCTGTGGCCTACGGTAGCCTTCTTTGGAAACGCAGAAAATCGCTTAGGTTTTCTTATCTAGGAGGTGTTGCGTCAAACACATATCAAAATTCAATCTTCATCTCAAATCCTACGTCAAAGTGCAGCTGACGCCAGGTGCTGCTAGAATCGATCAAGTAGCGCGGACAGGGTGATGTCACGGCTCAGCCGTCTCTCTGTGAATATGCTATCAGCGGCTAATTCAATCAACCGCAGAGTGCCCGCCCCAACTTTTCCTCTTTTAGTACGTGTATATGCATCCGTGCACTCATTACCTCTGACTGTGCTCCGACGTACTATAAAACGAAGTGCAGGTACTGAAATGTACCGGGTGTTTTTGCAAAGATTTTCAAATGTCACAAAAAAGGGGTGCTTGAGAAAACAAACTATTTTCGGGAACAAACTGCTCTGTCACAGCGGACGTCAGGGACTACCAAAAACATGCTAATTAGCAAAATATTGACATACATTTTTTGGTAATTTACTTCATAATTAGTGAAACTAGACATATAGTTCCAATTAGAAATTTGTTGAGCGTCATCAAAAACCCCTGAATCATTACAATTTTATGACAACTTTAGCACGTGGGAAGCAGGGTGTGCACTCAAGTTGCCACTTGGGCAGCAGGCACAATGCCGGCGATGAAAAACCACGAATGATAAGAATATCATCCGCCTTTTCGCATCGCTAGCCTTGCACCTGCTGCACGAGCCATAACTTGAACACACACCCGCCCTTCTTATGTGCTTCAAGTCGTTCTAAAATCTACTTTAGGCGTTTTCGATGACGCTCAGCAAGTTCTTAATTAAAACCATATGTTTATTTTTAACAATTAAAACGTCCACTAGTGAATTTTAGTTAAATATTTTGCTCATTGGTGTGTCTTTTGCAATCCAGAACGTCCGCCATGGCTGGTAGTTTGTTACCGAAAATACTCTTTTTTATACCACCCTAGTTTTAGAAATGTTTTAAAGTCTGAGCAGAAACATCCCCGCTATATGTGTCCTCATCGCCTAATACAAGGAAATTGTCATCAATTAAAAACGCTTGACAACTAATGCTTAGTACTAGTCTAGCATGACATGTCGGCTATTCGTGGTTATTTTTAGTTATGTTTTTAGTTTTCCAAAACAATCGACTAATTATTTTAATAAAATCGACAAAACAGAATGTCATATTCGAGTAGTGTTTCCTCAATGCTGGTTTTGAAGGGCCAGGCCATAACAAACGCAGTTCTAATTATCAGCTTTCTTGACATTTCATTGTTATAAAAAGGCGTCTACTCTCAAACCTTTTACAAACAAAGAGAAACATTATCTATCTTAATTTGCCCGCAATAGAATGGGTAAACATGTGCGTCGGTCAGAGTGAAGTTTTCACATCTCAAGCGCCTCCATATATCGCATTTTTCTACAACTTAACACAAATAGTGCAAAAAAACGTACTCGAACACAATGTTCCGCAAGTCCTATGTTTGATCTCGTATTTCGAATTATACCATTAGCACAAACACAATAATCGCGTAAGGTTATGTTTGGAATTCGAGATCATAATATGGTCCTCGCCACACGTATCCTGAGCAAATTTAATAAACAGTCATTCAAAATGTCTCATTTCCGGATTTCTGAAATGCGGGTAATGAAAGCATTTGGACTTTTTAGATGTAAATATATAGAGAGCATCAAACAATTTTGCCAGTAAGCACATCATCCAAAAACAATACTTGAGAGAGGTTTAGGATTATGACTGATACTGGTAGAAACAAAAATCTATTCCCAGGCGGGCTAAGAGATCTTCGCAAATAAATCTTTGTGTAACAAGAAATATTATTCTTCTAAAACAAAGAAAACGGCGATAACTTAAAAGTGCGAGGCATCTGAAAAACGGGAAGAAGTGCGTGAGCTTTTGGGTCTTTTCAATTGGAACTTCGAAATGCTATACGTATAGAAAATACTATTTCCAACTTTATAAGATTTCCTCCAGAGAAATTTGGCGGCACTTATTTTCATCGAGAGATACTGTGACCTGGCATAGTAGAAAACAATTATGTTATCACTGATAACGGTAAGATTTCTCTGTCCTTCAACCAATATTTTCAGTCCGTTTTCACGAGAGACAATGGTTCCCTTGAGGCCTTAGGTGTTTCTGATAGCACTCCTACTTCTGACGTTGAAGTAAATCAGCAAGGCCTGTTTCATTTTCTAATACAGCTTGATGCTAAAGAGACGCCGGGACCAGACGAAATACAAAACATGTCTTAACACAGTATGCTCAATGGTGTTACCACTACCTATACTTCGTTTCACCTTGCGTCCAGGCCCAGGCGATTTTACGAGCTGACGGGACCAATCAGACACCGTCAGAAGCGCACTATCATGGTTTTCGTCATCTTTATGTAAATGCTCTTTCATAGCTGTACCCATCATAAACAGAAAAGGCCCAGTGACTTTCGCTTTTGACGCTACTTGGTTGGTTACATTACCTCGTAGCTTAGGTTGTTTCTATACTTCGTTTCACCTTCCGTCCAGACGCAGCGGATGCTACGAGGGAACGGGACCAATCAAGCAGCGTCTAAAGTGCAAATCACTAGGCTTGTTCTGTTTATGATTGGTTCAGCGATGAAAAAAACAGACAGAAACATTACGAACACCATGAGGGTGCCCTTTTGACGCTGTCTGATTCGTCATATAATCTCGTAGCATCGGCTGCGTCTGGACGGAAGGTGAAACGAAGTATAGATTTGTGTAGGTACTCGGCATTTTCTTTATAATCCCCAATTTGCCAACGAACATCGCTGAAATAGTAACCCAAATTAAGGTTATGTTTTTAGACGTTTGGTCTTCACTGTGTTTTTCAAAGTGAAAGTCTGGCAACAGTAAAAAGGTGACGTCAGGAAAAGGCAGGAGTTCACTCTTTGGACACTAGATTTTGTTCCCAACTGATTACGAGCAGCTTCATGGTGTCAAATGAATGCAGTGAAGCTCGCATCAGCACCCGCGAAGCTGCATGACAAAATGCTCGGCATAGACCATGTTTACACTGCCTGCTCGACCTCCAGCCTGCCTTCCCCTGATGTCACGGCATTGAAAAGCGGTATATTTGAATGTTAGTTTTAGCATCTCACTTGCCGATTTCGGCAAGTGAAACTAGCATACCAAAAAGGGTAAAGGCAGGTGATTCCGAAAATATAGTTAGTTGGGGTAGCTCAAAATATCTCCAGAGTACCCTCTAAGCTGAAACGAAGTATAGTAATAGTTTTCCGCATATCACTAAACAAACCTGTGAACCCTCAGGATTAGAAGTGCGGAAGCAATCCCGTTCACAAACAGAAAGAGAAAAGTCACATAAGTAACTATTGTCCGATTTCACTTACCAGTACATGTTGCAAAACTCTGGAACATATACTAGCTAAATATTTCATAAGTTTTGTAAAAAGCAATAACATTTTAGGTAAAAAGTAGTATGGTCTTAAGTATACTCAATCTTTTGCCTTCTCCGAGAGTTCTTTCCGTCTCCACGGGACGGCTGTTGGATCCCACCGAAGTCGGGGGGGTAAATGGGGGCGAACGTGAAAGCTGTAACGCTACACTTAGCTTATAGAACCCCGCGTTGGAAATGTTTTTGTCTTGTGCATGTCTGCTTTTGGGATCTCTACTTCGGAGGTGGTTGTTGCTCTACGGCGTATAACTTCTCTGTCACGTGCGAATGTGCTTTCTATTGCTTGCGACTTGCTCTTGTGAGCTTCGTTAGGAATGTGTTCTTCTCGTGTATGCGCGTGTTTTTTTTTTTTAATTTTCGTATTTGCTTTGGGCTCCGAGCCTTTTGATTGGTGCTAAGAAAATCCCTCTTGATTGGTCCTTCCAAAACTTTCTGATTGGTGGACTAGAGGACCCCAGAATGCTGCTGAACTCAATATAAACGGCTACTTGGCTCCCGGACACCAAGCCCTGGACATCTCCCTGCCTCTGGAGGCCAACCTGCACGTCCGTCCCCCTTCGGCTGTGGAGTCTTCCGCCCGCAGACTCGCAAACTTGGGACCCCTTACGGCTGTGGAGGAGTTCGGCTCGCCCGCCTTTGTGCGGATCCTTGTTTGTCGAGTTTGGCTGTGGTCGGGGCACCCGCTGAAGCTGTGGTCGAGGAGGACGGCAGGGGAAGTCGCCAGAGGGTGGGAGTATTCCTTCCAGCATTCATTGACGAATCGTTTATATTGGTTACAAAAGAGCCTATCTCATGTTCCGTAAATAAACAGTTACTTCATATTATCAGTATCATTTCATCAGCGGAGGAGTTGATTCCTATATTTTCTTCATTACAATATAGTATTTCATGTAACTTAAGCCAAGGTTTAAAAGTATTTTGGTGCATTTTAGAAGACGAAACCAAACGATTAAGTTTTTCATTGATTGGACAGAGTCAGATTATTTTTATATTTTGCCCAATTAACTAACTAATTGAGAATATTTTTTTTACTTTTGAAATATTCAATTTAGATCAAAGGCGTCAATGACAAGTTAGAGCGTCCTCAGAAATATCCAATTCAGTGGTTTTTTATCAAGAAACTTTAACACGTTTTTTTTCTGATTGGCTTCAAAAAAGGTTGCGAATTATGAAAAAAAAAAGTGACTTTGCGCACGTGCACCTTGCGTTGCAGCGCTCTCAGCCGTGGATTGAAACTAGGCCTGCATGCTGAATAGAGCACTGCTGACTATGCCCTGTTGACAAATTCGCTTTTTTTGTTTTTTTAATACTTCGGGCACTTTTTGAAGCCCGGAAAAATGAACCTTTAGGAGATTTCTTTATATATATATACCGGGCGTTATTTTTATTCGAAACAGATTTATTTAAAAAAAGCCGTGAAAGTTACACTTATGCTGCTTGTGGAGGTGAGTTGTACGGCCAGGGGGACATATATAAAGCTAATCGTAACGATCAATTACATTAATTAATTAAAATTCGTTAATTAACTTTTAATTAATTAAAATAGACATATGGTTCCAATTAGAAACTTGCACAGCGTCACCGAAACACGCATTAAATCAGTCATTTCGGGGTAATACTTGGAGTCGCGTGACAAGCGTAGTAGTGCGCTGGAGTCACGGCTCGTGGAGCGGGTAACAAAACTAGAGGTTGAGATAAGGCGCCCGCGCGATTTTTCCGTCTCTTATCTAGCCCCAGCCTTGTACCTGCTCCACGAGTGGTAACTTTAGTGCGCTACTACGCTTTTTCACGCGCTGAAAGATCTTTCTGAAAATAGGCTGGTTTAGGGGTTTTTTGGTTGATGCTGAGCAAGTTTCTAATTGGAACCTGTATGTCTCAATTTTTCATTAATTAAAAAGGATCAATTATCGAATTTTAGTTAATTAGCCAGCTGATCGTTACGATTAGCCACCTATATTATGTCCCCCTGGCCGTATAACCCACCTCCACAAGCAGCATAAGTGTAACTTTCACAGCTTTTTTTAAATAAATCTGTTTCTGAATAAAAATAACACCCGTGTATATATATATATATATATATATATATATATATATATATATATATATATATCCTTCCTGACGAAGGCCGGACTCCGGCTTAAACGTCGAAGAATAAACCATTTGTTGTTGCTGTTTCCACCAAGGGCTTTCTTTTCTTCTCAGTTGTATACCCACGCCTTCGGCCCCCCGCCACCATGCCCGTTATATATATATATATATATATATATATAGTCATGTCTCGTTAATACGGACCCTGTTAATATGAATACCCCGCTATATGGACACCATTTTCGGGTACAAACTGAGAAAACATGTGCCTGCTTTTTTTTTCTCATTGTTATAAACAACCCCTATCATAGAAAATTTCTTGGAAGAACGGAGGTGTCCATAGTAAGGAGACATCGCTGCGCAGGCAATACGTAAATTGAACGAAG